>JANTOP010026893.1:0-27297 GCA_027564815.1 Symmerus nobilis | reverse complement strand
TAAGGTATTAATAGATCACCCAAATCATTTCCTAATTGATTCCATTTCGAAATTACAAAATATAGAATTTTCCGGGATAATTAAAACAATTTCTTAAAAGAACCCACTTATTTGCTTATTTATTTCCCATGGGTTTTTTTTAAAGTCAACTCCTCTGAAAAACGGTCAAAATTCAGGCGGTTACATGTATCGCCCCCCTTAAATTAGATGATTCCCTTTTTCCCACATTAAATTTGAAATGGGTTACTCGGCCAGGAATGAGATACGAATTTCCGATATTTACTAAAATTAATTTCAATTACAAATGACTATTGATTTGTACTATATCGAAGAATCTGAATTGTGGTAAATTAATTGACGAATTCTCAAAATTCTATTTTTACCTAACAGATTTGAAGGACTCTTTGAATTGGGAGAGGATTTCATTCTTACAATATAAATTTTCTATTATTCAATGAAAATGTCCTTCTTCCAATCCCTATCCTCTTTTGACCTATATTTCAATTTAATCAATGAAGCTCCCGGATAGCATATGCGCACCGGGGTGTATAAGTTCCAGGAAATCAGTAATAAAATTCAGGAAGACCTTAAAATAACAAAAAAAAAATATCTAGGTCAATTTCATTCAATCAATTCGGTTTTATGGGTTTCGAGAACGGTAGAGATTTTCATTCATTGATTTTCTTATATTTTTTTTTGCCGTAGAGATGAATGAAAAATTATCTAAATGACGTCAATTCACACATCGTATCGGAGAAGTGGTTTGTTTCTATTTAATGAATAGTTATTGACCTAATTTGCGGATTCGGATACTATTAATCGAAGGTTAATTGTATATATAATTTAAGAAAGAAAATTTTAATGGGATTTTTAGATTTATTCAGGCTATATTCTGAAATTTAAGCAATTAATTTAAACAAATGATTTTCTTTTTATCTTCTAAAAATATCTAATCTAAATTCAATGGATATTTATTCCTCGAAAGTGTCCCCTTGTATAATATTCCAACATCATCTCATTCCAACTTCTTCAAACAATTTCCATACTATTAATTTTTGACCGGAAAACAATGTCTTTGATGTTGACTACGTAATCACATTTTAGAAAATCTTGCCTATAGTTAGGACAGCAGTATATAAGGACCTTAAAGCATTGGAAATTGTTTTATTCTAAAAATAATACCTAACTTTTCCTTTGTTATTTTATCCTACCCCATTTTCCAGAAATTTTCTTTTCCTCCAGTTTTTTATCTGTTAGATAAGAACCAGTAGAAACAATCAATGGGTGAATTTTCTAACTTTTCTAACTCCCAGTCCTAACGACCCGACCCTTTCCCCTTTCTCTCAGGGAGATTAGAATTCCTATTTACGTTTTTTTTTTTACATAATTGATGATTCAATTTTCTGTTGAAATTTATTTTTCCTACGGAAAGACGATTTCTTGGTGAATTGGGTAGAGACCATAGGAGCTGCGGGGGTATATGGATTTTTTTAACGTATAATTTTCTTTTAAGATTCTTGGTCTGACGAACCGTGATATTATCAAAATTATACAAAATTATTATTCCGAGATTGAAACATTTGTTCTATAACCTCCTGTCTCCCGTAATATAGCTAACAAGAAATTTATACAATTCACAATTTTTGGTTGTTTGTGACACACCCTTATTCTAATTATCTCTCTCTATCCTGGGTTATTTTTAGAATCCTCAAAAAAGAAAAATATCCTGTCTATGTCTATACTACGAATGCTTAAAATAGCAGATAAATTTTCGATATCACAACAACTAAGGGTGACTTTTGGGGTGGTATGATTTTTTTTTGGGGGGAAAATATATATGCGAAATTATCCACATCAAAAGGATTTCGACTCGACGTATAAAAATGGATTGTAATGTAGTGGAAATAAAAAAATCTAAAAATAGAATTTTCCTATTTTCTTTATTTTTCCTTGTTTTTGTTTCCCAATCAGTTCCTGTTCAATAGTCTCGTCAGTTTGCGGGTTCGGTTTTACTTCTATCACCGCACCCATTTCAAATCCAATTCTCTGGATACGGTTGGCGCCAACATAAGGTTATTGCTTCATAGAAAATATCCACTCATCCTGAAGATGAATGGATAACATTGATAGATAAGAGATGCGTATATATAATAACATTCTGTTTTTATTAGGAAATAAATAAGATTAAGTATACGTCAGAATAGAAAATATAAATGGGTCTCCGGATACAGAGAAATTGTCAATAAAAAACACTTGAAAGCTAATATTCAAAATTCTTATCATTGACAAGAAGTGATGGGAAAAAACAAGTTCTATAAAAGATGATCAAGTAGAACAAGGTTTTCGTTTTTCTTTCTTATTTCCCCGGTTATCTGATTGACATTAGAAAATTTATTGCCAGTTTCGTTAATGGGTAGTATTATGAGCTTTTTTTTACCGCTTTCCTATCCCCCTAAACGCACATAATTCAATTTGATGGATGTGAAAATTATTATGATGACCCAGTTTTCCGGATCTCATCCCTTCCCTCTTTGGTTTTATAAGAAATTGAGGTTCTTTTTCATCCTGTTTATCCTTATACAAATAACTTGACGTCATTGGATTGTAGTGCTTAATGGGTAAGGAGGGGATATGATTCATTGAAGTAAATAAAATACGATAGGAAGTAGGTCGTTCATTGAACTAGGATTTTCGATTAAATTTTTTATTTTCGACAAATTTTCTACCTTTGGGGAGAATGGGATTGGGTTTCTTTTTATTTTTCACAGAAATTTAATACAAATTCGAATGAAATTTATGTTATGTCTCCAGATAATATAGAACCATGCCGTAGACATTGGAAAGGTATGAAAAATCGGAAAGGTTTGGGAAAGGCTAGATAATTTCTCGAAAAATGCCGATTCTACGAATTAACAAAACAATTTTGTTGGGAAATTTTTTTTGAAGACATTCCCAAATTTTTGGGAAAGAGATCGATTTTATAAAATTTCCCTGACAAAACTTAAATTTCGGGGAAAATTTGTTTAAGGAATCGGGAAATATAATTATGAACGATTAAACCTAAGGGTGCAGTTAGAAAATTGTAGAACAATCTTTTTAAAATTAACCGCCTGATTTTATAGGGGTGGATAACAGGTGAAAGGCCACTTTTCAGGGAAAGGCCTAGAATTTCTCTGAAAATTTAACATTTACAAATACAGATAATAGATGATTTAGGTGATCTATCAAGGCCCGCCGCTTCTATAGGAGCGAGGTTGTTCATCGCACACGGGCGCTTCTCTAAAGGGGCGCCATTAAGAGCAAAATGCTAAAATTAAAATTTAGTAAACCAAAGCTTATAATATAAATTCATCAAAGTAATATATATCCTTCATATAGAAATTGTATGGCATCAGTGGTGTGCAGTCTAATGCGAAGAAAGCGCAGAGCTTTTAATTAAAATATAATAATATTTAATTCATTATCAAATCAATGTTATCCCCCGATAAATAAATTTATCGGAAGCTTTAATGAATTGAATGTAATTGAAGGCAAATTATCATCAAGGTATTCATTGTCCCTGTTTGTTCTTCCTTAAAAAATTCAGGGATGGGCCTGACATTTTACATGTATATTTATATGCCTTCAATGAGCTTTCGAGATTTTTGAAACATTTTTTTGGGAAAATTTGAAATTGAAAGGGCCTAATTAAATAAATTATATCCAAAGTGACATTTTAATTTTAAGTTTTGAACGAAATTTTTAAACCTTTATTTTAGAAAATGTCACCCTATCGTTAATGGGCCGTTTGGATAGAAAATAGATTTTTTAACGTAAACTTAGATCTTTCATTGAGATTTTAATAGTCTGGATAAACTTTCTGCGAAAATTTCATATTTCATTTAAATTTAATCAATAGGATGAAAATTAGATTCCAAATTATATAAAATGACATTTTATTTTAAGCTTTCAAAGAGCTTTGGAGATTTTAAAAGCTTTATTTTAGAAAATATTGACATTTCGCTAATGGGCCGTTATCTGGATAGGAAATAGATTTTGAACGTAAAACTTCAGTTCGAAACTTAGAGCTTTTAAGAGCTTGGATAAGCGATCTCCCAGAATTTAATATTTTATTTAAATTTAATCAATGGGATAAAAATTTGATTTCAATTTATATAAAAAGATATTTTAATTTTAAGCTTTCAATGAACTTTCGAGATTTTTTGAGCTTTTTTTTGGGAAAATTGTAATTTGGTTAAAGAATCGTTATCTGTATAGAAAATAGTTAAAAAATGGTTTGGAAAATAAAGCTTTGTGGGAGCTTTAAAGTTTTTGCAGAGCTTTTGTACGACAAGTTTAATTTTGATATTTTTATATTCTTGTCCCATGTCCCAATTTCTCGGTGTGCTCCTCGGTCCTCGATCCACGGTGTGAAACAAAAAGATATCTACAATCTACATAAGTAATTTGGCTATTAACCTCAGCTTGCTTCAATTTTCAAACTCTCACGGTTGAATAGTACTAGATTTCTGAAAAATTTCTTACATAAAATGGATTCGGAAGGATTAATAATAAATCTCCTTAAAAAAAAATTGTTATAGACAAAGGTGTCAAAGGAGGAGAGGGGGCGCAAGAGTACTCTGGCGGCGACCCTGGATATATCAACACCTTAAGGGGGTATTCTAGTCTAGAGGCATGAATTTCGGGCGGTTTTTGAAGCTCTGTACAACCGAAACAACAAATATTTTTAAAATCCTTTTTTGTATCTCAAAATTCACAAAGTTATGAGCTGGCTAAGTGGGAGGTCCAAAAAAAAACTGGCGTGCACGATATCTCAAGTTCTAATGAACCGATTTATTTGAAATTGGGTGTGAATGTTCTTAATACATTCCTCTGTCCCCTCGCTCTGTCGCCTCGCTTAGATCAAAATTTTTAATTTTACTATTTTTAAAAAATTCGGAATTGTTAAAAAAATATGCCAAAACAAAAGTTTTTTTTTTCAAGCGGTAGCCATTTTGTGAAAAAAATTTGTTTTTACTTTTCCAAGGTTCAGGCTATAGCGGCATCTATACTAATTAAGAATCCGTTCGGCTTTTTTGTTTCAGATTACCAGAAGGGGTGAAATCATGCACGCCAGGACACCCTTTTTATTGGACCCTTAATGTGATAGGGTCCATTCCCAACATTATTTATAAAATCCGATTAAAAATCGACTTTTAATTGTAAAAACCATAAATTTGATAGATTTTCGTTTAAGATTTTTTTAAGAAATTATTTCTAAGCAATTAGCGAAGTTATTTTATTAAAAATTTTTTTTGAAAAACTCAATCTTTATTTTAACCAAAAATCGATATCGATTTTACAAAATTTCCCCCACATAAGAACTGAATTTTCCGGGAAAATCTGAGATGGTTATAATTTCCTGGAAACGTTTAAATTTCGAAAATTTTTATGTGAACTTGAGTAGGTTAATATGATTTTAAAAACGCCAGAAAAATTTTTTTCAATATTTGTCTCGCGAATAACTTAAATTGTTATGAAATTATTTTCCGGAGAGGGAAAATATAAATATGCAGAAATGAACCTAAGGGTACATAAAGAAAATTGTAAAATAAAGTTTTTCTATAAATCAACCCCCTGATTTTGGATAACGGGTACATCAAGAAAAGGGTGACTTTTTAGGTAAACGGTTATAAAACTCTGGAAAGCTCACCTCAAGTCAGATTCGAACGGTTACAGACCTACAGAATGAGCTCTGGCAGCCATTTCCTTTACTATTAAATTAGGGTAAGAAATCTCATTCGGAAATATTTGTTTTTATAAAAATTTTATTACCGTTTTCCCTTTTTTCGGTCTCATAAAATTTCATTTGAAAACAATAATAATTTTACACCCTAAACGGATTTCTTTTTCGTTTTATTAATATAAGATATTCAAACGAACCGAAACCGCAATTTAAGGATTTTATAGTATTTCTATTTTAAGGACAATTGTACGGTATACAGTTAAGTACATGCATATGGCAATATTAATTCCAAATGTTGGGATGTGTTATAGGGATATAGATTATTTTTTAATATATTAAGGGATGATTTTAATCGATAAATGGTAATTATATTTTTTTTCGTGTAATTTCAGATCACCCGACAAAGTATCGATGCGTGTAAGGACTACTTCAGGGATGACTTGATAAAAGCGGACTGGGCGTTGATGGTTGAATTGAAGAAAATGTTTCAAATATTGTAGGAAGGAAATATGGACGGACATTGAAAATTGGCAATATTTTTATTTTATTTCGTTTAGTCAATCATAGATCTATAATTGATCGAATATTGTGGTATTTCGTTAAAATTTTACATGATTTTTTTTTTCTTTATAATAATTTCTTAATTTATAATAAATTCACTTTGTGGTTTTACAACAGGAATTTTGCCAATAAATAAAAATTTTTTCAAATCTTAAATCAAACATATTTTATTTTATTTAATTAATGAGGAGACCAATTCTAAAATTTCGAATATCGGTAACCACATATGGATACCACTGTTATCCTTTAAACTAAATACCTCTTACCTATTATACGTACAAGCCATATGTGGCTTACCAATACCAGTATATTTACAAATAATATGTATACAATGTCTGTTATATAATCGAAAAAGGATGTGTTTGTAAATGTATTCTCTACAAATAAACCGTTCCATTTCCTATCCTTGACCTTGAAAATAATGTTTCGGAGAATTAGTTGTACAATAGTAAAAAAATTCTTTCATTCGTAAGGAAACGAAAATAAAAAGAAAATCCTTACAGAAAAGATGACATAACATTTAGATGTAACACATCCTTTCCATACTTTTTTTTTTTGGTTGTAAATTTTCCGGGAAAATAAAATCGAGGAAAAAAAAATTACTTTCAACTGCCTTTGGGAAATCCCCAAAAACAAAACCATTTCCATGGCAATTGGTTTTGAGCGTAGGTGTTTTTCGGGTGTTGCCTAAATTGCCTTCTCGTCGAAGTCACGCCTCATTGTATACATTTCCATCGTCCATATATTGGAGAGGAATAGAATAGGAGATATTTAGTATTAAGTGAGTTAAGGCCCAGAAGAATCCATGTTTCGGTTATATAAAATTGGTTAATAATAAATTTTTCCTTTTTCTCCTTTATATACTAAACCAGTGGTTTTCAGGGTAAAAATATTTTATTTTATTTACAATCAGTTGAATCATCAATATTTTTCTAGGACAGTACAGAACAGTAGTATTACTAATTTATAGGTAAGTCAATTGTTCATTAATTTTAAAACAAATTTTAAAATGTTCAGAAATCAATAGATGACAGTGCTCTTTTTCTTTTCTTTCTAAATCAGTCGATTTTAAAATAATGGTTAAGTAATAAATTATTATTTTTAAAAATTTGCGCCCGGCATTGCCCAAAAACGAGTATTTTCCCTATTTTTGAACTTTAAGTACGTTGAAATTTGTGGTTCTACGACTCGGAGTAGTTTATGGAAATCCGGTGATTTTTTGAAAATTCCATTTTATTTTGAAAATCAGAAAGTTTTTTTTTTAATTTTTTATAAATTTGAAAAATTTCGTCAAAACTGCTTCGAAAAAATCCGATTTTCATGAAATGACTTCAAGACTATTTGCTCGTTTTTCTGAAAAGCAAAAATTCTTGTTTCAGTTTGCTATAGATTCTTTTAGAGGTTTTAGAGGCATTTTTTTAATATTAAATCTAACTCCTTCACCACTGTCAAAACCGTGCGTGCGGCCAATGTCTCCATAAGGTCTGCATAATATTCTATATTCCTGAGCGGGGAAAAAATTAAAAAAGGAAGAAAATTGCTTTGACAGTTAGGTAAAAATACAAAAATTAAATATTTCGGAAAAGTTGAAATTTATATGAAGAAATATCAGAAATTAATAAAGGCTCGCAACGCATTTGATCTGGATTTCTCGGTTATTTTCTTCGGATCGAAAAAAATGTAATGACGAAGTAAGTTGGTAAATTAGTTGAGTTAAAATACAAAAATATTAAAACTAAACTTTCCGTACAAAAGCCCCGCAAAAACTGAAAATATCCGAGAAAGAATTTTTTCCGAACTTAATTTTTAACGGTTTAAAATCTATTTTCTATCATCTATACAGATAACTATCCCTTAACCATAAGCTCATTGAAAGCTTACAATTAAAAGGTATTTTTACATAATTTGTATTCGAATTTTAATCCGATTCCTTAAATTTAAATGAAATGTGGAATTTTCGCAAAAAGCTTACCCAAACTATTAAAAGAGCAACAAAAGTTCAAACATTTTGAACTCAATTCTTCACGTTTAAAAATCTATTTTCTATCCAGATAACTATCATTTAACAATATTTCAAATTTGTCGAAAATGGAGCTTTTAAAATCTCCAAAGCTCTTTCAAAGCTTAAAACTAAAATGACATTTTGTATAATTTGAAATAGAATTTTTTCCCATTCGTTAAATTTAAATGAAATATGGAATTGTCGCACAAAGTTTATCCAAACTATTAAAAACTTAACGGAAGCTCTAAGTTTCGACGTTAATTTTTTACGTTAAAAAATCTATTTTCTATACAGACGATCCCTTAACAAAATTTCAAATTATCCCAAAAAAAGCTCAAGAAATTTCGAAAGCCCATTGAAAGCTTAAAATTAAAATATCATTTGATGATGATAAAATATCATATTTATTTGATTCATTAAATTTAGATAAAATATGAAACATAACATTATCAAGATTATATTAAAAACATTATCAAGAAGTAGTCAGAAGCTTAAAGAAAGCTTAAAGTTTAGAACTTCGTTTCTTGCGTTTGAAAATCTATTTTCTATCCAGATATCGGTCCTTTCATGAAATTGTAATTTTTCCGCAAAAAACATACTTGAAATATCTCGAAAGCTCATTGAAAGCACATATTTATACAAATTTTCAGGCCGAAAGCTTAATTAATCAAGAAACGGCAAAGATAATTTGCATTCAATTCAATTCATTTAACTTTCGGCAAAAATGTTAATTTTCCAAAAAAGCTTTTAATTTTAAATCTTTAATGAATGAAATAATATTATATGTTAATTAAAAGCGTTGGATAAGCTTGATGATTATTGACAAAGTTATTAAATAAAATAATTTCAGTTAGGCGTGCTATGTGCCCACTGCGCATCAGGTTGCACGTCACTGGTCAAAACTTTATGATTTTCAACTATTATTAATTCTTGCAACACATTCACTCATTCATTTTTCTCTTTTTTTTGCAAAACTCCTTTCAATAATTTCTCATAATTGTGCTGCTAAATCTAAAGCCTGTTTAGTAGATAGAAATATTGGCTCACTTATTTGGCATAAATTTGCATTCACTTGTGCAGAGTCTCATCGTTTCAGACCTCAACCCCCAATTTGACAAGCGAATTTTGGATATATTTGAGTATTCTAGTTATACAAACCTAATTTTTTTATTGGGCAAAGATCTCAAACAACTTTTACAATTTAAAACTAACTCGAGATTTTGACCTAGCTCTGTTTTGATTTCTTGCAGAGTTCTATTTTTGACGGAAGAACATTTAAAATAAATAAATTTTTAAATTTATAAATTTCCATTTGAAATTTCAAAGACTCGAACTCGGCGAGTATTAGAGTCGAGTTCCGAGTACGAGTAATTTGTACAAATACTCGGCGAGTCCGAGTCGGGTCGAGTCGAGCCCGGAAACCCTACCGTCAGGATACCAGTATTCATACAATTGATATATGTGGTGCACGCACAAGCACTAACTGCTTAAGTCCCTTTACGTCCTTTCGAAACTTTAAATCGCTAGATATTATGTAGTATATGTATTGGCCGTTCGATTCCAATGAATTAATAAATTTTATAATTAATAAATTATCATGGGCGTTCTTTTAATTAATCAAATCAATTAACATAGAAATTAATATGTAAATTATTAATTAATAAAATTAATTGTCTAATACCATTCAACAGTCATCATATTTGTATTCTTAATTGCAAACATCCACGTTTAGAAATTTTTCATAATTTTTAATTAGATTCATATCCATACAAAATTTGTCTAAATTTTGACTTAGAAACAAATGCTTTTTTATGTAAATTATCTAATATAATAAAAAAAAAATCTAATTTAATATAAAAATAGCGAGCCAGTATTTTATTTTTAATATTCAAAATTAAAAAATTACAAAAAATTAATTATATAAAAAAAATTTGCGAAGGAAGTACGCTAATTGCATTTTATCGATTGATTAACGATTGCCAATATTAATTTATGTCAATCGCCTTCATTATTCACAACTATAATGCTATTTAACCAATATAAGACTTTGGTTTTTAATTGTTAATTAATTCTAATCGTAAATATTTAGTCTAGTCAAATTCGTTAATCGATCATTAATAATCGATTGGTGAATTATAAAGGCAGCGATTTTATATAAGGAAATTCATGCATTATGGGGTTCGGTAATGAGTGAGTGTATTATGAGTGGCAGAAAAACATCTAAAAATAAAGAATTTTGGATGGATGAGGTCATAATTTCTAAATTCTAATGAACCCAAAACTTCTCAATATCCCGGTTATACTTATAATTAAATTTGATTTAAGTTCTATCTGAAAATTAAAGTGTTCAACTAATGAACCAGCATAATAGTAAAAATATTCAACTATTCAAACAATAAAAAACTATAAATGTTGACCCTCATCGTGGATAATATTATTTCTTGAATTAAAATTATTATTATTTTTTTTTTTTTTTTATTGAATGAATTTTAATTTATTTGTATTTCAGAATGAATTGAAACGAATAAACTTAATTGGCACAAATCATAATCATTGAAAAAAATTTTAATGAATGGGGATTATTTTCGACTTCAATGAAAAATAATAATAAAAAGATATAGCATTTAGTTTATTTCAAGCACATTCCAATTGTACGAATTGGTGTATTTTTACAATAAAACGTGCGATTTATTTTTAAAATAAATCTCTCAATAATAGAAATTTTTTATTTTTAAAATGAATTAAAAATATTTTAGGATATTGCGTTTGGGCGCCGGATACATTGAGGCCGGTAATTAATAGGACATTTTAAGCAGATGGTTTCCAACTATAATGTATATTTAGTTATTTATTAATTAATATTTAATGTCTTTCTCTAACTTAAATTAGCTACATTTCCGGTTTTTACCTTTCCCAAAATTACAACTTTTAATTAACTTTAATTAATGAAGTTATTTAAATAAATAAAAATAAATTAATTAATGAAGTTAATTTTTATTAGCAATTTTTAATGGAATAATTCAACCATTTTTAACTAAATTTCTAATAAAATTTATGTTATATGAAATGGCAAACTATCCGAAAATCGAGGAAAAATCAAAAAATTGTCGGAAGGATCAAGGTAAAATTCATAAAGGTCCTGCGCCATCAGCCAAAGTATGGGTATATTTCCTGAATATTATCGAATTGTTTCCTAACGAATTGTACCTAAAAATGTTTAAAATAAATGATATTTTTTGGAAGGAATTGTAGGTTAATTTAAAAAAATATTTCAAGCAATAATTAGAAATATCTTAGAAAATATAGCAATTCTTATGACATTTTATACGACGCACAGTGGGGCAGAATCGCAAGAAGCTGGTTAAAATAGAAAAGCGTTTTGCGATTTAGCTTAAACTTACTACACGGGGGGTTTCTGAGATCGCTGATTACAAATCCGAAGTCAAAATGAAAAAAAAATGGCCGATCCAATATGGCGAAATATTTTTCTTTAAATAATTTTCAAATTATCAGAAACACTACTCGGGGGTTTTTGAGGTCGCTGATTATGAATGCGAAATCAAAATTACAAGACACAAAATGGCGGCTGAAATATGGCGGAACATTTTTCTATAAATAATTTCAATTTAGATGGCCGGGACAAAATCACAATTTTTTGTTAAGTTTGCCCTGGAATTGCTGTATTAAGAAAAAATAGGTGGGGCCATTGTAATGGGGCCAATAATTATATGTACCTATTACTCCACTATAGAGCGTAATATTCGAAACAATAAAAAAAAAGTCCCATAAATAATATTAAAATCTCTTCGTGTTAACATGACGATCGCACAGCTTGTTCAAAATGCATACGTTAGATGAACTTTGTTTACGTGTTAAAAACAAAGTAGCAAAAAGTAGCAAGATTTTCTTAATGTACTTTAAAGTCAGATACTGGATGAGTAGACTGGAAAAAAAATTTGAGCGGGATCAGTAAACTTTAAGCCAAATTTTAATAAATTTTCGCTAACAAAAATTTTGTATTCGACAAATTTGTAAATTTTTTATAGAATTTCTATGGAATTCAGAAAATCTCAAGCAAAGGTGGATAAATTTAGGAAAAATACGTGTAAAATAGGTAGTACAGAAAAGTACCGGTAAATTTTATAAATCTTATAACAATTCAGACAAATCATACAACTTCAGACAAATTTCGAAGTAGAATCATATAAAGGATAATCTGAATGATCTAAGAGTTATCCTGAGGAATTCGAGAAACTGTGCTCTGCGCGTTCTGGTCATTAGAGTGCACGCCACTGGAATATTCTAAGGAGTTAGTATGAAGGAACGGTCTCTGTAATATAATTCATATTATTATATAGTCAACGCTGCAACTACATGATTCTCAAAAAAAATTCCCAGCAGATCCTGGGATCGTAAAGAAATGAATTATGTGGCGAATTTTAAGTGTAATAAATAATTTATTAAATAAATATAATTAGTTTTTGAACACTCAATATTCCCACTTTCGACGGCCTAGTCTGATTTTAATAAAATTTAGTATACAGATGGGGCAGTTGCGTGCAGACTAACACGCATAAGGCGCAGAGCGCACCTGAAATATGATCCAAATTCCTCAAAAGTCTCGATTGAAGTTAATTTGAAAATCATCCAAATGAACGAAATCATCCAAAAACTGATTGGTAAAATTTCGCCGAAAATTATCTAATTACGAATAAAAGTTCTGAAATACTTGGAATCTGGAATATAGTTACATTCGAAACTTAAAAGCTTTATTGACTAAATATGAAATATCCTTGCAGTAAAATGATTTGGCTGGGAAATATGATAAAAAACGCATAAAATTAAATTCCAAACCTAAGCTTTCTATGAGCTTTTCCGATTTTGAACAGCTTTTGGAGGCAAATATCCAATTTGATTACAATTTAAGTAATCGAATGAAAAGTAGATTCCAAATAAATAAAAATATAATTGGTATCAAAAGCTCGCAATGAACTTTGGTGACTTTAATTCAGCTTCTTAGAGAAAATTAAAGAAATTTCGTTGTAGTAAAATATTTGGTAGAAAAATAAATTTCAGTATACGTATAAAATTATATCCGACGCTTAAATTTGGCGACGAAAAATGGATCTCAAATTGAATAAAATGAAGTTATAATTAAAATCTTTCATCAAGCTTTGAGGTCATTAATTAAGATTTTTTCTAGGAAACTTAAAATTTCGTTATAAAAAAATTATATGGTTAAAAAAATATCTCAAACTAAAAGCTTTCTTTAAGCTTGCGTAATAAAACTTCAGAATTAATTAGAATTTAGTTAATCAAATAAAAATAGTAAATTTCCATTGTAATTCGCTTTACTTTACGAACTGAATTTTCCACACCTTATGGAGATATTGACCGCACGCCACTGAGATGGAGGTTAAGTATGCAGAAGAGTAAGAAGCGTTAAAATTAGTTAGTCAGACTTATGAATTCAAAATATAGACTTTAGTATACTTAAAATCAGCATATGCTTTCAGGGTTCCAAATCCGACAATTTCATAAAGAAGTCCCAATTTCGAAAATCTCAAAATTTTGTAAGAAAAATTAAATTACTTAAAGAAATAGTCTGGAAATAAGGAAAAATTCAATAAAATTTTTATAAAATTTCCTGTTTTCGAAGAAATTTCCAATTTTCCTAAAATCCGATTTATTGGCATACTTCCAAATTTTCCAGAATTTTCTTTAAGTAATTTAATTTTTCTTACAAAATTTTGAGATTTTCGAAATTTTCTGAATTTCCAAAATATTCA
The DNA here is from genome assembly GCA_027564815.1 of Symmerus nobilis. Taxonomy (NCBI): domain Eukaryota; kingdom Metazoa; phylum Arthropoda; class Insecta; order Diptera; family Mycetophilidae; genus Symmerus; species Symmerus nobilis. The sequence goes on along the minus strand of JANTOP010026893.1, from coordinate 13,220 downwards.
TTTTATTACTTTCCTTACTTCTTGAAAAACTTTGGTTTTCTAATTTAATTTTCAAGAAATTTTTCGTTCAAAAAAATCTTTGAATTTTCTTCAAATTACATGATTTTTTATACAGTCAACTTTTTCTAGCTCCCATTTACTTTTGGATCTCTTAAGCTAATAAACGAGTTATTTAACAAACATTGGCAAATATCTGGAGATACACTTAAATATACTCATTTCAGTGGCGTGCAGTCTAAAGCGCAGGAGGCGCAGAGCACACCCGAAATATCGACCAAATCGTAATCAATTTTTATTGTTAACTAAAATTATTTTACAATATCATCAAACTTATCCAACGATTTTTATTAAAATATAATATTATTTTATTCATTAAAGCTTTAAAGTTAAAAGCTTTGTGGAAAATTAAAATTTCTACCGAATGAATGAATTGAATTGAATTGAATGCAAACTATCTTTCTTTGTGCTTTCGAAATTTTTGAAAGGTGTTTTTTTGGGGAAAATTTAAAATGTCATGAAAGGACCGATTTTAAAACGCAAGAAATGAAATCTAAACTTTAAGTTTTCTTTGAGCTTATAATGAATTTATAAAGTATGTTTAACGAAAATTTCATAGTTTATCTTAATTTAATGAATCAAATAAATTTTAGATTCCAAATCATGTAATATGATATTTTAATTTTAAGATTTCAAAGAGCTTTGGAGATTTTTAATGTTTTATTTTAAAAAATTTTGCAATTTCGTTAATGATCCGTTATCTGGATAGATAATTGATTTTTAAACGTAAAAAATTAAGTTCGAAATTTAGAGCTTTCTTTGCGCCTTTAATAGTTTAGATAAGCATTTCATATTTCATTTAAATTTAATTAATGGGAAAAAATGTCGATTCTAAATTATATAAAATGACATTTTAATTTTAAGCTCTCAAAGAGCTTTGGAGATTTTTACAGCTTTAGTTTGGAAAAAGTTGAAATTTTGTTAAAAGATAGTTATCTGGATAGAAAATTGATTTTTAAACGTAAAAAATTAAGTTCGAAATTTGGAGCTTTTAATAGTTTGGATAAGCTTTCTGCGATAATTCCATATTTCGTTTAAACTTAATGAATGGGATAAAAATTCGATTCCAAGTTATATAAAAAGACATTTAAATTTTAAGCTTTCAATGAGCTTTTGATATTTTTGAAGCCTTGGGAAAATGTCAAATTTATAGCTATCTAGATAGAAAATAGATTTTAACAGCTAAAAAAAGGTTCCGAACATAAAGGTTTGTGGGAACTTTTAAGTTTTTGCAAATCTTTTGTACGAAAAGTTTAGTTTTAAAATTTTTGTATTTTTTCTCAACTAATTTATAAACTTCCTGCGTCATTACATTTTTTTTTATTTTTTTGGATCCGAGGAAAATAGCCGGGAAATCCGGATCAAATTCAACTTTTCCTAAAATATTTAATTTTTGAAGTTTTACCTAACTGTCAAAGCAACTTTCTGCGTTTTTAAATTTTTTTCCAAGGCCAAGGCAAATATAATACAATGCAGCACACCTTATGGAGGTGTTGACCGCACACCACTGACTTATTTCCACTGTCAAATCCCTCGAAACGGATTTCAAAAAAAGACTCGTCAGGATATTAGTAATTCGTATGTAAGTCATCACATTTATTTCAAATAAATCCAAGAAATTTTCTGCCATTTCAATTTTATTCCTTGAATTGAAACATATTTATTAAAAAAAGAAAACTCTCGAAAAGGAAATCCGTTGGTACTGTTTGTAGTCAAAAGTATAAAAATTCTTGGTACAGAAAATTTCAAAAGAAAATTCAATTCGGTACCTAACAAAGCTGAATATAGAACAGTTGGAAAATTTTTCCAAATATTTAGTGTTGTCACGATAGTATTTTTGTTCGATATATTTCGAATATTACAGACAAATCTCTCAATAATAATCACCCTAACCGAACTGTAGAATTTTGATGACACATTCAAATGACTTCTTCTACATATACACCTAATATAATGCATATTTTTATGTAATATTCGCGCATATTTAATTCGGTAATTATGTTTTGGGAAGATTATTTATGTAGCATGACCATTATTTCTTGCAAGAAGAAAAAAAAGCCAGATCGTTCTGCATGCATTTTCTTATATATATTTAGTTCTGAAATATTAAAATATAAATACACCGCGATTCCTTTCGTTTCCATATTTAAACCTATGTCATCGCGAGCCGACTTTTTAGCCCTCTTTTTACTGTGTGTAAAATTATATCATACATTAATTTTATATTTTGAATTTTCAAAAATAATAAACGAGGGAAAAAAGCGGTGAATCCATATGGATAAGGGTGTCCGAACACAACCCTTTAATCTTTAACAAATAATTTCCTGATAAGTCTTTAAAACCAAACCTTATTTCAGGACATTCTGTATATGTTTTCCCGTGTACCTTATAACAAGTATGTAATTCCCTCTTAACCAATTTTTTATTTTCGCCTTTACTTCAGTTTCTTGCATCTCATTTTGAAACTGACAAAAATAATCGTAAAGATCAATTACGCATATTTTTTGCATTGCGAATATTAAAATTGCACGCGGTGGTGGGTATGTGGAAAAATTACGTGATTATTTGACATTTTTCCTGTGCACACTGCGATACGGATTTTTTTTTTGACTGCACGAAAATCGAGATTAAGATGAAGATTAGGTCTTACCACGAGGTAGGGTTATTTAGTTTCGTGCATTTTTTTTTTCTTACATTATGTAAATATTTATATTTTGAAAATGGGTGTTTTTGATGGAAAATATGGAATAATATTAGGTGCAATTAGATGTTTAAAATTAAAAATAGATAGAAATTTCAAAGCGAACCAAATATTACACACATGTGTGTAGAATATCTATTTTCTTACAATTATGTACACCGAAAATAATTAAGATGCACGAATGCACGGCACGGCAATATTTTAATAATGCAAATTAGTAGCAAGGAAATATTGATCATTTCGATTGATTGATTAAATTCCGGATGATTAATTCATTTTGAAAAATTGGAAGAAATCTTAATGAATCATCTCCTAACTAATCAATCGATCTTATATGTTATAGATGAAAATTAGCCAAGAAATTTTCCCAAATAATAATCGCATTCATTAAAACTGCACGTATAAAATTTGTAATGCATAAATTGATGAAAAACAATTTTTTTTTTACTAATTTACATCATAATTATTTATGTATTTTACCGTCCGTATAAAATACCGGTCAGACATTCGAAAATTAGGCCTTTCGTCCCCTCTCGTCACTCTACTTAATGATCATTTTTTAATGATTTTGATTTTTCTTTAATGTTTTTTTTTTGAACCGCAGAATGCAAAATAGACGACGGAAAATTTATAACTTGCATAGTTGCATGTATATATAATATTTTCAAGTAACATTTTAATGGTTATATTTTTACACATGAATGATGAATTATACTCAAAATTAAATAGTTAAAATTAAAAAAACAAGAAGAATAGAATAGAAAATTTGTTTAATCGTAAGAGACATAAGTGCAGACAATTTATGTTTAACTAAATATGCCGCACACAATGAGACATATAGGACGACATAGGTGCCTTATGACTTATAAACATTTAGATGAGGGCCGGAAAATTCGCATGTACCGTAACAAGTTTCTGTCACGACCGAAACGGTAAATAATCGAACTGGTTTATCAGATTTTCCCTGAAATACTTTGAATGTTCTTATTTTTTAAAATTTTTTTTATAGTTTTCCGGCCCTGATTTGGATCAGAAAATCATTCAGATCATTATGCCCACTATACCACGTCTATAAATAATTATTATTAATAATATTTTGGCTTGAAACTAATATTTTGTTATTTATGATTTTATATCGTCGGTTCATACGATGATTCCTTCGAAGAGAAAATAAACTAGAAAAGTAAATATTGTCTACTTGCAGTATTTATATACTAAGAAATACAAATCTACGAGCATTCTACATACATGATCCCAATTCTGCATAACCGGAAACAATGTGTATTAATTAATATTTGTAAAGTATATTTATAGGATAGATAATTTTGTTTACGTCGAAATGGTAATGGGTAGAAGATATTTTGGAAAATTATTAGTCACATTGACTTTCTGGAAAATTGAAATGGGAGAAATTTGGAACAAATATACCCGAGAATTTATACAAAAATTCCTTGAATAAGAAATTCGTAAAGAATAAATAATTCGTAGTAGTTTGCGTAATTGATTTTATAAGACATTGCCTAAGCCAGACACTGATCCACGCAGGATTTTTAAATGACCCACGCGTTGGTTTTTATGGTTTTTAAGTCGGAATGGAATTTAATTTTTATTCCAAGTTTAATTCCGAAATTTTCGTTTAAAAGCTTTGTGATGAAATTAAAAGCGCTAACAAAGCTTTAAATTTCGGTTTTAAAATTATACGTTGTAAAATCTATTTTCTATCGCATTAATTTAAAGTCATTGAAATTTAATATTGTCTGAAAAGAGCTTTAAGAAACTTCCAAAAGCTTATCCAAAGCTTTTAATTAAAATATTATTTTAGTCATTATTAAATCTATTTCATCTCCTGATAAATAAATTTCAATGAAATTAGAAACTTTCGGTGAAAAGCTCTGTGGTAAATTAAAATCTCCAAGAAAGCTTTACATTTCGGATTTAAATAAATCCGTTTTGAAATCGATTTTCTATTTCAATAATTTGATGTTAACGAAATTTCAAATTTTCTGATAAAAGCTCTAAAAAATTTGAAAGTGCTTATCAGGAGCTTTTAATTAAAAACCATATTCCCGAACCAATTTTTCATTAAATTAGTTAAATTTAAATGAAATGTTAAATTTTAGGGAAAAAGCTATGTGGAAATTTTATAAATCTAATAAAGCTTTACATTTAAGATTTTAATTATTTTGATATCGTTTTTACTTCAAATTAATTTATTATATTTTAACGTCTTTTTTCAGCCTATTCCATACTTTTCTCGATTTCGTACCGACTTTTCGGAATTTTAAACAATTTCTCCACGACTTTTTCTCTAAATTCTCCCGAATTTTGATTGTAGGAAAGCCTAAAATATCAAAGATTGTCGGAAAATTGAAAATGTAATAGAATAAAGTCATGAACGTTTAGAAATATATTTTCAAATTGTCCCAAAATTAAGCTTCAAAAAACTTGAAAGCTCTTAGAAAGTTTAACATTAAATGCCAATATTATATAATTCTATCTAATTTCTAGAAAATCTACTGCACGAGCTGCCAATTTCATGCACACTTATAGCACTTATTTAGGAAGAACGTCTCTAATGAAGCATAGAATCGACACTGGGGACGCCCTACCAGTAAAACAGCGTCATTATTCTGTTCCGCCAGTGAAAATTCGATTTGGGAAAGAACTAAAACGGATGATCGACCTTGGAGTAATCGAGATATACTATAGCCCTTGGAGCTCACCTGCCGTTTTAGTGAAAAAGAAAGACGGACGAGATCGGTTATGTATAGACAGCCGTAAGCTTAACGAGGTGATATAGCGTGACTCCTATCAACTGCCATATATTAGTGAAATTTTCCATAAGCTGGCTCTTACAGATGACAGCAAGAATAAAACGGCATTTTGTGTACCAGGACACGGGTTATGGCAATTTCGCGTATTACCGTTTGGCCTACACAATAGCCCACAGACCTTACAACGTCTCATGAGTATGTTGTTTGCGTCAACAGAAGTCAAAAGTATTTGTGTACCTGGACGATTTGGGTATTGCTACTGCGTCCTTTGAAGAGCACATCGAGGTATTAAAGTTTGTTTACGATAGACTTAAATACGAGAACTTAAGTGTAAATTTAAAAAAATGTCAGTTTTGTAGAGGATCTTTAAATTATCTTGGGTACGTTGTCGATGATAAAGGCCTTAGACCCGATCGAGGAAAGGTTGATACCATACTTAACTTCCTAAAGCCAACGAACTATACCGAACTGAAAAGATTTATCGGTTTGGCATCTTGGTATAGGCGTTTTGTAAAGGATTTCGCTTCAGTGGCTGCTCCTTTGCATGATCTTACCAAGGGAAAGGTTAAGGGCAAGAAAATTAATTGGACCGATCAGGCCGATTGGCTGCTAGTCCCGTACTAATTCCACCCGATTTTGATAAACCATTTACACTCCATTGTGACGCTTCAAATCGAGGTGTCGGAGTTGTACTTACTCAGGGTGTTGAGGAAAAACCCGTTGCTTATGCTAGCCGTAAATTTAGGGGGGTAGAATTGAATTATAGTACGACAGAAAAAGAATGCCTAGCAGTTGTTTTTGGAGTAGAAAAGATGGCAAGATGAATTCTTAAGCTCATTCAATACGACTTTCAATTGAACATCGGAAGGGCAGGAGTAATGTTGTACCGGATGCGTTGTCACGCACAATGACAGAAGTTAGTTTAATTGATATTGAGGCACAGGACTGTGATACTTGGTATACGAAAATGTTAGCGAGAGTTTCTATAAATCCTGAAAAATATCCAGCTTGGCACATTGATGAACAAAAGTTATATTTTAAATTCAAGGATAGGGATGGTCACTATGCAGGCCCCTGGCGTCTGGTCGTACCTGAATGCGCTAGGTCGAAAGTTTTTTTTGAATGTCATGATAAAGAGACATCTGGTCATTTTGGGGGAAGAAAAACAAAGGAGAGAATCCTGCATAGATACTACTAGCCTGGTGTAGGAATGGATGCTGAAAAATATGTAAAAGCTTGCGAAATATGCAAGCAAGAAAAGGCATCAAATGTTCAGCGTTTAGGAAAAATGGGCAAGTACAAGGAATGCACTAGACCATTTCAAATGATTTCTCCCAACTTATTGGGCCCATATCCGCGGTCCTCAAGACAGAATACATTTTTATTAGTTCTGATGGATTGTTTCACAAAATTTCTATTTTTATTTCCGTTACGTCAAGGCAATGCTGCTAGAATTGCGACGTTGGTTGAGCAGCAAGTATTTTTATCTTATCTTATCAACCGAAAGGCTTAATAGATCGATCGGTGATGCTATAAGGGCATACATTCGCGATAATCATCGGGTGCGGCATACAAATATTTCCTATCTGACCTTAGCCTTAAAAACAGCATTTAACGAAGTAACCGGCTATACGCCTTTCTTCCTAGTTTTTGGGCGTGAGTATACTTATAGCGGAAATGGCCATAACAGCTTTTTAGAGGATAAAAGTGATAAATCCGATTCTGTTTTAAAACGACTAGAGTTTCTTGATAAATTTAAAAATATTTTTGAAGACGAGAGCGTACGATTAAGGAAATCATACGAGAAAAATAAAAAATATTATGATAATAATAAAATCCACAAGACTTTTGAGATAGGTGATGTTGTATATAAAAGAAACTATGTGCATCATCATTAAGCAATTTTTGGGATAAAGGCTGTAACATTTTGTTAAGGGGCCATAAAACTAAGACGCCACTGACTTAGTGACCCACGAGCTAATAATAAAACAAAAAATGAAAAAACATCTGCGTTTAGACCACACTGCTGAAGTGAAACTTCTTTTCGACAATTTAATTAAATGCGTGTTTCGTTTTTGGGTCGGAATGGATTTTGGTAAGAAAAAAATGCTGGGTCACCCTGTAAGAGAAAAAAATGGCTGAGGAAAAAATTTCGAAATGATTTTTGGGTCACCCTGTAAGCGAGGAAAAAATTATCCAGTAAAAAATTTGTGGGTCACCCTGTAAAAGAAAGATTGTTTTTGGGTCACCCTGTACCATAAAAAAATGCTGTCTTCAGTATTTGGCGTCTGTACACTGTACCTGCACTTCCTACCTCAATTTAGCTGGTTTTCGTCCAACTAACTTCCGTTACATCAATTTTTGGTTTACCCCCCGCAAAGAAGTTTCACTTCAGCAAAATTTGACCCACTTCTCAAAAAGGTTCGTTATCACTGGCCTAAGCTATGCTAAAAATATGCAAAAATTTGAGATTTTGTAGTTTAAAATTGTATAATCTAGTATTCGCATTACGGATATTTTTTCCACATTCTCCTCCTGTAGAGAATTAAGTATTAACCAACAAAAATTTGGTAGGAAATGACATTATAATTTATTATTACGAATTTTCTGAGACTATTTTAAGAAAATAATCGTCATTTTAATTATGTGATAAGGTATTGTCTAATACTAATTTCATTTTCTAGTAGCAATTAAAATAGAACTTCCAATTCAATTGATTTTTTTTTAATTCAAAGAAACTCTGATTTTATTGAATTACGGAATACCGAATTTTTTTGTTGAGAGGAAATTACGAAAATTACGAATAATTGTATATTAAATATTCAATAAATATTCCATGAAATTAATTATAAACTATTTCGAAAATTCGTAGAATTTAAACCATTATTTCCTGTTAATTAAATAAAATCCATTTAAATTAAATTTAAAAAGAAAAGGAAAATTATAATTTAATCAATTAACTCAGATAATCAATTTTGAAAGTGCAAATCAATTGCTGATTGTACGAAATATATCAAAATGCCAGTACGTGTAAAATCGTATACATACTTCAGACGTACAAAGTTTACTACATTATTGAATATTAATATTTATAAAAAATCAACGTAACGAATAAAAAAATGCAACTTATGCAATTAAATTTTATTGCAACAATGTTATAATTTATTATGTGAAATTTTTACAAATTATTACATTTCCATTCATAACAAAATGATATGGGCATGAAATCATGTGGTGTTTGTAAACCCGCGTATGAGGGAAAAGTGGCGTATACAAATTTCTATACCATCAATAATTTCTAATTACCAACCAAATTCCTTTTCAATAAATTTAATTGCTTAACTAATCATCATTTTTATACATGCCACTTAGCCGTTTATCGCGTTGAACCGATAAATAAAATACTTGACCATTGTTTATCTAAAATAATGAAACAGCCCATATACAAATGACCGGCCAATCAATAATAATTATTTAATTTGAACATTTTGTCGTCTAATCCCACGACACCGGAAAATGATAAATTTCTTAGATAAAATTAAAGCCGCGAGTACACGGATAGCAGATTATTTAAGTACGTTTAAGCGAGTCCCATTGTTTCGACCCCGTATCTTAATTCTGCGAGATAAGTTGCATTTTCGTACGTAATCTACTTTAAATTATTTATTTGATTGTGACGAAAGTTGATAGAATATTATATCAATTTTAATTAAATTTCTTCTTATCAATCCGAGCCGTTATGATAATGGGGTTATTTCATTCATTCTCGGGTTTTACCAAATCAAATTTATTAGACCATTCATAACAGTAAATTATATTGTATACAAGATAAGCAGTCGATAAGACGCCTAATTTAATGTTTTTTTTTTACATTCTGATCCCGGAAATGTAGGAAGTGGCGGATATTCCCACTGGATCATTACTTGCATTAATCAATTATGTACATACATACAATGTTGTTACCAAATAAGAAAATTGTATACAAGTGAGTAGAGAATTTTATAATTACAATTCTATTGAATGATAATACCAAATGGAAATGTCTTAAATTAATTTTGACAAAAAATATCTCCTGATTAAGAAAATTTCCTACAATCCCTGCAAATGTCTCTCATGTATGAAGTTAAATAAATTTCTTCCACTATCAAATGGTATGCTTCAAATAAATGACCAATCCCGAATTTGTATGAATATTTTGAAGAATTTTATCTTCAAATTTTTATTGGTATATTTTTTCTGAAAATTAGGAATCTCTATCTGAATACAATATTCTTTCTGTCGAGGTAAAAATTTAGGCAACATAATTAATTATCTATCTATCAAGGTAATTTTAATTTTAATTAATCTTTGGTATATTTAATAATTGAATTTAAAGTAAATTTTGAATTTGATCCCATTCTGTTATTTCTGATAATTGGCATTGCAAAATTAGATTAGACTAGATATTCTTTGATCGAGATGAGAAAAAAAATAATTTCCGTATTATCGTATATGGCCCAACTTTTAAGCCTATTTCCGGATATGGGTGGCATACCTACCAAGTTTTCCCGGAAACGGCCATTTTTGATTTTTAGAAGTCAAGGGAAACGACAATAACTCTGTGAGGGGATGAGGTAGAGAGGTGCTATAAAAGTCCAAAGATGAATGTAAAGGATGGGGCTACAAGTGGAGTTTGAAAAAAATCCTGCTACATGTACGCCATCTGGGGGCTGTGAAGCAAAATTAAATTATGCGATTTTTTAATAAATTGCAATTATCGGCTCAGAAAAAAGTGATGGCGATATTGACCTCTTTTATGAAGTTTTAGGTAATTAGTTGGGGCATCGGGTGGTAGTACCAGAAATCCACACAAAACCTCTGCATGGCGCTGATGGTCGAAAAACACACTTTTTCCTGGAAAATCCAATTTTTCGACCGGAAGGAGGCGTCCGATCAAAAAATTTTGTTATTACGGAGTTTAAGTCAGACCTTCTTAAAAATAATCGCCATATTGGTTTTTACCAATTTTGAACCCTTTCCAAAAAATGTTAAGCGTGTATTTTGGTCGACACAAATTTGAAAAAAAATGTTAAAGTGATGTATGGGAAAGTTGTTCCTTACATCAAGGTAGATATACAAGAAATATTTAAGAAAATCAACGCTGCTGGTGATGACGCTAATGGTAAAAGTAACTGTTTTAGGTACAGAAATGGTTCAGGATGGGCTCTGAGGTGAAAATGATGTATGAGGGAGTTGTTCGTTTGGTCCAGCTGGACCTAGAAAAAATATTGAAAAAAATCGCAGCCTGCCATTAGATGGCGCAGAATGTCAGAAATCGGAATTTGCCGGAATAGATACTAAATGAGGTCTGACGTCATAGTGACGTATGGCAATGTTGTTTGGAATGTCAAAGGGCAACTGTCAATAATCAGTGCTGGGGACCAACCAGTGAAACACATAAACCCAAAAAACCGTCCTAAAAGAAGGTGGTTTCGCGACGAAGTCGCACAACTGACTTCCCCACGGTGGTAGTTGGGGGGTAGGTATCGCGAGACTCGGATTAGCATATGCCAAAACAAGTGCTGGAAATCAACCAGTACTGGAAAAAACAATAATAAAAAAATCCTCTCAGATGATTATGAAATCCGCTAGACACGGTGGGAGGGGGAACTTAGTAGATTTGTCGTAAAGGGGTATGATGGGGTAAGAGTATTATCAGGATTACTAGTTTTAGTATTAGAAATAAATTATTGAATGATTTTACTCTCAATTTAATTTTTTATCGTTTGTTTACTTAACAAGGAGCTAATATTAATATTAGTATTTAGTATAGTGTAGCTGTAGATAGAGTATTGTATTAAAGGATTTAGGATATCATTTTCGGCGAACAAATTTATCACCAATCAAGTGATTAGATAGGGTTACACTGTTCTGGGAGGGTCACGTGATAATGTTCTAGGAATCTATACTAAAAATTTAACACATCCTTACCAAAATCAAAATATAATTCTATCATGTGCAGGAAAAGGCACATAAGTCATTTTATTCAATTTTGATGGAGGCGCTCTTATGGTCTCTCTTGCGCAACAAATGCTCAAAATATTTTCGGTGGAAATGAATTTTCATTTGTATAAAGAAACCTTCAATACAATAGAAGCTACTTAAATTTCATTGAAATTCGCAGATTTTGTTTCTAACGACTTTTTATTCATCACAAAAATTCTTTATTTTTTGACTTATGTGCCTTTTCCTGCACATGAAAGAATTATATTCAGTAAATTCGTAGTGAATTCAAATCGCAAATCGCCCGTCAAAATTTAGAGTTTGAATTTTTTTGGAATTATGAGAAATTACTTTCTTCATTATTCGTATAAGAACAATTTTGAGTTTTTGAATTTTTGAAATTTCGGAAAAAAAAATCTGGGAAATTCAGTTTATCTACTAAATGGTTCCCAAATTCATGAGAATTATAAGCAAATATTTTATTTTCCTTTAAAATTGATATTTTGCATTCAATTGAATTTTATGAATGAAATTTCGCGATATTTTCTGCAAGGGAAGTTTTGAAAATTATAAAAATTGAGAAAAGTCTTGAAATTGAAAGATTTGTTTGGTAAATCAAGAAATATCTGGAAAATTGGATGTAAAATCATCTACAAATTTATCTAAAATTGAAGTCACGAGAAAACATGGATATTTTCCTGCTTTTCTTTGGATCTCTCCGGAATTTTCCACACCTTATATGACTTTTCCTTGCTCATTACCATTTACGAGTTGTTCATAACATTTTCATGGTTTTCCCCTTCATTATCGGTACTTTTCAGGTTTTTTTTTTTTCTAAATTTCTGGATTTTCTGATTTTTTTCCCGGACCATTTGGGTCCCGAAGAGACCAGAAGAATCAGAGAAAATTACCCATTGGACTAAAGTCTTGAAAATGGTCGTAGAAGAGTAGGAAATGGAAATCGATCAATTAACCTAGTCGAAATAAATGGACAAATTAACAACTTTTTTAGAGAATATTACATCTATTTTAATCAATAATTTGAATCGTTCCCGTCACCCCCAACCCATCTTACAGCTCACAATTCCATTAACCTCAATTTTTGGTGAGTTTCTAGAGTTTCATTTCATGCTCTATTTCTGACATAACGGGACGAATGCGACCCATTACTTCAGTGGCGTGCGGTCAACATGTCCATAAGGTGTGCAGAATTTTATATTTTCCTAGGCCGGAAATTAAATGTAAAAATGCAGGATGTTGGTTTGACAGTTAGGTATGAATACAAAAATTAAATATTTCGGAAAAGCTGAAATTTTTCTAAGAAATACCATAAATTCGTAAAGGCAGGCAAACGAGAAATTTGAATATCGGATATAGCGGCATTTGATCCGGATTTCTCGGTTATTTTCTTCGGATCCAAGAAAATGTAATGACGTAGGAAATTTGTAAATTAATTGAGAAAAAATATAAAAATATGAAAACTAAACTTTTCGTAAAAAAGCTCTGCAGAAACTTAAAAGCTCCCATAAAGCTTTATTTTCCGAACTTTATTTTTTATCTGTAGACATTTATTTTTGATCCAGATAACGATCATTTAACTAAATTTAAAATTTTCCCCAAAAAGCTTCAAAAATTTCGAAAGTTCATTGAAAGCTTAAAATTAAAATGTCATTTTATATGATTTAGAATTAGATTTTTAATCCATT
>JANTOP010026882.1:0-12299 GCA_027564815.1 Symmerus nobilis | reverse complement strand
GGCGGGGTAGGGATGATATTCATTTCACAATAAATGATCCGATTTCAAGTCTTGATTGAAGTTAAATTGAAAATCAATTAAATAAAATCATCCAAAAATTGATTATTGAATTTTAAATTCTTTTTTAGATTTTCTAGAGATTTGTTGATTTTCTCGAAAATTCCCGAAATGTCCTTAATTTTTATTTAACTTTCCACGCACCCGGTTATTTTAGTTAACTACTTGCACGCCCAAAATTATCTGATTACAAAAAAAGTTCCGAAATTTTTGGAATCTGGAATAAAGTTACATCTGGAAGTTAAAGCTTTCTTTGAGCTATAAAATTTTTCAAAAGCTTTTTGAGGAACATTTCAAATTCGATTCAAAATGCATTAATCGGATGAGGAGTAGATTCCAAGTAAATAAAATAAAATTTATATTAAATGCTCTTAGTGAACTGTGGGGACTTTTTAGCTTTTTTAAATATTTACATATGAAATATCGTTTCAGTATAATTATCTGGCACAAAAATTGTTACAAACCTTATAAAATTAAATTCCAAACCTTAGCTTTCTTTCAGCTTTTCCGATTTTGAAAAGCTTTTGGAGGTAAATTTTCGATTTGATTAAAATTTCAGTAATCCAATGAAAAATAGATTCCAAATAAATAAAAATAAATTTTGTATCAAAAGCTTTCAATGAACTTTGGTGACTTAATTGATCCTCTTAAAGAAAATTTAATATATCGTTGCTATACAAAATTTGGTAGGAAAATAGTCTTCGACACATATAAAATTACATCCGATGCTTAAAGCCTTCATTAAGCTTTCAAATTTTTCAAAATCTTTTGGGGAAAACTTCAGATTTTAATTAAATATAATTAATTGGATAAAAAATGCATCTCCAACTGAATAAAATAAAAAATAAAGTATTAATTAAAAGCTTTCACCAAGCTTTGAAGTCAACAATAAAGAGTTTTTTGGGGAAATTTAAAATTTCGTTACAAAAAATTTATTTGCATGAAAAAAAATATCTCAAACTGACAGCTTTCTTTAAGCTTTCGAAATAAAACTTCAGATTTAATTAAAATTTAATTATTCAAAAAAAAAAGAGTGAATTTCCCTTGTAATTCTCTTTACTTTATGAACTGAATTTTCCACGGATTTTTTTCCGAGCTTGGAAAATGTAATGAGGCAGTATTGCTTTCTAATCATCAGATGATTTATCAAAATTAAAAACAATCAACCTCCGAATTTTGGTAAGGGTTGAAGTGGAACGTGGTCATTCAAACGACAACTTTGCCGAAAATTGGTTATAATTTCCCGGGAAATTTCAAATGTTAAAATTTCACTTACATATTTAAAGAATGGTTTAGTAGAGGTAATGAAAAAACAACGTTAAAGGATTTATCTAACAAAGTTTTAATTTTCTAATAACTTTATAAAATGATTATCGTTGGTAAACTTTCTATAGCGTCCCAGATATTGGAAATGCATTTAATAAGTACAAAATAAAATGCAATGAAATTAATTAAAGGTGGTAAGTTCTTCAAAATTCTGCACACTTTATGGAGAGATTGACCGCACGCCACTGATTTTACTGTAAATGGTCCACATTATTATGCAACCTTAGCAAATCTGGTGCAAACTTGCCACCTACAAGATAAACTTTAATATAGCAAAGTGACAGATTCGTTATACTCGTTTTTTTGCATCTTATAAAAGCCCGACGGAACTAAACCCCTAAAACCACCTTTTCTTTTCAGTACATTCAAAGAGACCTTATAATGTATAAAAGATACAGCTTAATGATTAAGTTCAAATATAATGGGTGAACAATTTTCAAAAATTATCGAAAGTCAATGGACTTACAAAAGCTCATCTTCCCGCATTAAATACTGAATGATTTTCCGAGGGAATCAGAGCAGATGGATGTGAATGGTCGAATAATAATTGGAAAAGTTTAAAAGATTCCAAGAATAACAAATAATAAAATAATAAATTCCTAGTGAATGAATGAGAAGGTTAACCATCTCAAGAATACGCATTTTCTTTCGACAATTATATTTACTAATTTTATTTATTATAAAAAATAAATTGAATGCAAAAACATAAAAATATGCAAAATGTACTTCAATGTGTGCCATTGACTTAGGACAAACAAATAATTCATTTAATGTTAAATTTTTCTTATAAATTTAATTTTAAATCAAATTTTCAGCCCATTCAGCAATATGAAAGGAAAGGCAGAAAAGTATGAATCAGCTTAATTTAGTGTTTAATTAAGTACTTTGTGAACTTTGTATGCTTAAATATTTTTTAATGAGGCCGAACAAAATTAGTTGATCGAAAGGCGGTATAATAAACGGTCCGGTAAATTGGGACCATTAAATTATTTATTTTATTTCACACGGTAGTATTTTATATTAACGGTGTGGGAAATCCTTAAAGCGATCCTCTGATAAGTGATTTATATGTGTAAAATAAAATAATAAAATATGGTAAGGAATACCTAATTTTATAAAATGTAGTAATTAAACTGAATCATATTTTTTTTAAATTTACTCACAAGGATTCCAAATTATTTTCAATATTACTTGGTGCTGTACTACTGATAATTGCACCAATCCATGCATTTAACGAATATTACTTCTATGATGATCAAATGGCTAGTGGATCGTTATCCGACTTTAAGCTAGGCGGATTTCATATGGGTGGAATTGGTGGATTAAAAACTGGCGGTATAGGCGGTATAAATATCGGTAAGATTGGTCCTTTTAAATATGGTTCAATTGGTGGAATTTATGGGAATTCTTTACTGGGAGCAGCCAATCCGAATGCAGACGATAAACAGCCCGAACCTAACAGTCATATGGATAATAGGCAAATGGAACCTTTTGCCCAAATTGAACAGAATGTCGGTTCGCCGTATAATTATAATTATAATGCAATGGGGGTAATATATGAGTATAATTATTAATTATTAATAATATTTAAATTATATTATTTGATTAACAGTATGCAGTTGATAATCCATTGATTGGCGCCCAACACGCGACAATGGGGTCACATATGTGGTCACCTGCACATGTCACCGAAACGATGCCTGATCCGATGTCGCATATGTCCCATGCACGTGAAACGGCTCCAGCCGAATTTCATAATGAAATGTCACCATCTACACAACCCGTCACATCCCATCCAAATCAACCACATCCCGGTAACGAACATATGATGCCAGCACCACATGAAGAACGAGCAGCTTTTGTTGGCGATCAACATCGAAATGGTCAGACACATTGGTCGATGATTCCAGCAAATCCCCAATTTCATAGTGGAATGCGTGACGATAATGACGACCAAGAAGATGAACTGGCATTGATGGGACCACAGATACCAGAAAATGCGAGAACATTTGGGAAGGGTTTATTTGGATTCGATAAAAAGGATCATAAGAAGGGAAATAAATATTATAATACTGTAAATTATTACTATACAAACGATGGCTATGGAAAAGGATATGGTGGTGGATATGGTAGCGGATACGGTGGTTATGGTGGAGGGTATGGTGCTCATGCCCCCTACGGATATGGTGGTCCATCATATGGTGGATATGGCGGAATGACTTACGGTAGTGGAGGATATGGAAGTGGATACGGTGCGCATGGATATGGTAGTGGATACGGCGGACACGGATATGTTAGTGGTGGATACGGCGCAAAGGGATACGGTGGTGGCGGTTACGGACACGGATACAGTTCCAGTGGGTATGGCAGTGGTGGACATGGATATGGTGGTTACGGTACATCGATTGGCTACGGACATGGAGGATATCGGTCAACTGCCTTAACATCCACTCACCAGACAGCGGACTCCTTAAATCCTCAGGTAAAATTTGTGCAGTTCAATTTACTAACCCCCTCCCAATAAAACTAAACAAATAAATTATCGATCGATTAACAGGTGCCGAATTTCAGACAATAAAAACCATCGAATTGGACGACGAAAGTAATGATCAACATAAAAGACAAATTAATTTACCGAATGGTGATGTGGATAATGTATGGAACTATGAACCTAAGTTTGATATATATTTTCTTCATGGAGACGCTACAGTAGGCCAACAACTCGACCAAAGGTATGAAATTAGAAATAATGTAACGATTAGCAGAAGAAAACGCGACGTTTTACCGCAAAGTCAGGGTTTTAGTACATGTAGTCAATACATGAGTCCAAAATCAATAAGGTATTCAAATACACCAACGGACCAACCGACAAGAGGATATCAATCGAATCCAACTATGACCATTAATGACCGTAATCAAATGAAACAGATGACAAATCGGCAATTCTTGTATCAAAATAATTATCCCGATATGACAAATTATAATTCACAAAAATCTGATTCGAAATATGAATATATTTCGCCAGTGCGTTCAACTGGTAGTACAGTAGTCAACCCAACTCTATTATATAACAGCCCAAAATCATCTTCTGATTTTAGTATTGATAAAATCGACTTAATTAAAGCGAATTCTGAGAGCCATCCACAATTACAATCAGCATCTATGACCTACGCTCCTGAATATCCTTTTCCAGTTAAAGATTCTAACACATATTCCTTTCGACAACAAGACGATGATGATGGCCCGTATATCACCATTAATGAAGAAGACCTTCCGGGATTCACAAGTCAACCTGATTTAAATTTCTTGTACGGAATGCCGGAACAATCAATTGGAACGAATACTAGTCCCTATATATCACAATCAATCCCATCAAAAGTGTACAATAAAGAAATTGCCATGGAACAAAATCATTTTACAAAACCATCATCATCTTTTATTGAACAGAAACAATATATAAATTCCCCGAAAAGTAAATCAGAGTATAACATAGACGAATCTTTGGTCTATAAAACTGTTGAAATTCCTGAAACGAAAAAAATTGAATATACAAATCCCACTCCATGGTATAAGGGTTTAAAAAATGAGGAAAGAATTATACCATATGATGAATTACTTACTAACATTTTGAAAGAATTTTTTGATTGTTGCATTCACTGCAAACAGATTATATTGAGGCGATTCTTATCCGATGAAACTTCTGTAAGGGATTGTGAATGTTTCAATAAACGATCTCCACCAACAATTTCGAAATCTAATGAAGTAAATCGAAATGAAAAAGTTGGAAGTTATAACGATTATGCGAAAGAATTCCTTCGTTCTACTTATAATGACCACATTGAAACATCTCAACAGCAAATCGAAAATCTTAATAACAAAACGGAAGAAATAGTGAATTTCTTCAAGAAAATAATTTTTAAAATTCAGGAAAGTGATAAGACATATGATACAAAATTACCACCTGTAATTCCCAATCAGAGCCAAGTGCCAAATTTTAAATTGATGGAAGACGCCCCATTTGATTACGATGAATATGATTACAATGATGATCGACCATTTAATTGCACTACTAAAAGTTGTATATGCCGGCGAAAGCATAAGCAAGCGGACAAGGATGCAATTAAACAAATTTTGGACATTTTACAAGCATTAAGCGATTATAAGAGAAATGATATTGAATTGGATTGTACAAATTTAAATCAATTTGAAAAAATAAAAGGTGATTATTTGACTGTGAAAAATATTGGAAATCAAATAAAGGATGAAATTGAAACGAAAATTGCACGGAAAAAATTGGATCGATATCGGAATCGCGTGAGGCCTAGTAAAAATTATGAATAATCCCATGATAATTTATGGACACATAAATAATATAGTATATGTAGCAATAAGTATCCAGTAGATTGTTTTAGTATTTTTGTTCTATAATGATGCCCATAATAATGTGGCAATAATGTTGCCACAACAAAGTTGATGGTTTGGGCAGTAACTTGACGGTAGAAATAGGAAGAGATAATAAAAATGAAGCATTCAAAAATGTTTGATTTTATTGACGGTTTTATGCTTAAGTATTTATTCCAGGGGAATATGATGTACTTCGAATCGTTTATTAACACGACACGCTCATAATAACAAGTACCGTACTATTAATATACAATAAATATGAGTACACCCAACTATTTTTTTTACAGGGTATAACTACAGATACGTTTGTCAGAAATTCGAGTCAAAAAAACGTGTAAAAAGAGATAAGTTTCCTACAGTAAAATTAGGGATTGAGCAACCCTCTATTCTTACTCTACTAACCTCTAACCTCTCCGATACACCAATGTAACAGACATCAATAAAATTTAAATTAGATAGAGAGATGGAAATAGAAAGTGGGGAATAGCGTGGAATTGTGTAGTCAAACGAACTCGATATATAATTTATTGGTTAAAAATAAGTACCTGAAGCAAAAAAAAAAACTGTTAATCCAAAATTACGTTGATACACTTCTTGATACAATTTTTAAAAAATTATTCACGATACAGTTCCCAAATGTAGGACTTTCACCAATTAAACTAGCATTAAGTTCACATTTTCGCCCTCTTCCTCATTATCGCTATTATTATCCCTCAGTTTTACTGTCATCTGTAATTAAATCAATCAGATTATTGACATCTAGAGGTTTTTTGAAGGTAAAAATGTGAATATTTTTGATACATTGGTACCAATAACTGACCGCAATTTATACTAGACCGCTCATGGTCACGTACATAATTATAAGACATTTACTTTAAAAGTTGAAAGTTATGCAAATTGTGAAATTTTCCAATTTTCATTAAATTTTCCTAATTATACGTAATTCAACCTTCACAAAATTTTCTTAAATTTATTAAATATCCTAATTTCATTGAAATATCCAAATACTTATAGTTTCTCGAAACTTCCCGATTTTTACAAGATTGCAGAATATTTTGTTCTTGATTTTTATAATCTTCGAATTTTTATGAATTTTTCCAATTTTCAATTTTTATAAAATTTTGCTGAAATTGAATTTTTTGAATACGAGTATATATGAAATTATTGAAACTATTGCCACACTGAATAGAAAATTGTACGCAAAAACTTACGTTTCTTTAGTAAATGCAGTCAAAAATTAATACCCACAAAGAGGTCACGAGTTATAATCTTTCCGTTAAAAATTTAAAATACTGTTTTTCCTTACTGACCACACGAAAATGTTATGTTAATTTTCCGTATACTAAATATACGGAATATTTCTCCTAGCGATAAAAAATGTAAACTCGTACAACTAATAGCAGTTTAAAAGAACATTTCTCTTCCAGAAAATTCATAAAAAAATACCGTCTAAAAAATGTTAGTTCTAAAAATGTGTTTATTTTTCAAACCGGCGTTTACATGCTAGTATGTTACTGCAGTTACTATTACTGCATTTGAGCGATCTTGCAATTTTAAATACTGCCAATACCGATGCGGACCCATTTTATTTTACAAAAAAATATCAAAAAGAATAATTAATGAGAATTACCCCGAAATAACTCAACTTCGTATGTTACATTTGTCTTGTAAATAAAGATTGGACCTGAGCAAATAAGCAAAGGACCTGTACAAAAAATAGCGAATAGCGGAGGTAAGTTAGGCGGCTCTGTAGGGGTGAATAATTTAAATTCGAGGAAAAAATTTCTCTATATTTGAGGATCCTTTTTTAAAATTTAAAATCGTGGTAAAGACAACGATTTACATGGGTTTTTTTTATATGGTTAAATTCTGCTATCATATGAAATTAATATTATATTTAACAACATCTCTTCAAATTTTCACCATCATTTTAGTAATTTTCTGGTATAATTTAATTAATTAATTTTATTTTCACATTTTAGTAACCAAATAATATCAACTCCATACAATTCTATACATTCATATCACATACCACGCCAATCAATTTCATCATCATTATCACAAATATCGCCATACGATTATATAGTAGGCAGCCCTGCAGATTTGCTCGCTAAGGATGGACTTGTTGATCAGTTAATTAAACTAATATTTTTGACACCGTATATGGGGCTCGATCAAATTTTACCAATTTCAAATATAAATTTAGATCATGGAGATTATATTGTTTAGTGAGCATGCATACTAAAGAAATTCTATTAATTATTATTAAATATTCTAAAATTAACCTTTTAATTAACAATTAAGCACTGTTTCATTTGTTAAAAAATTCATTTAGTTAATAAGATTTATAATTAAAACAAAAATATACATAATTGCTGTTTAATATTATTTAAAATAAAACTTAAATATGTTGCATAGTATGATCAATTGCATGATCGTCTCAGGATATCTGGGAGTGTGATATCAATTCAATACTACTCAAAATAAAGACACTAAATATTTAGATATGAAGAAACATTTCCGATAATAACATCTAAACGAAATTGGAGGTTTTCCATTAACTCAATTACTCACTAATCATGAAGTTTTTTCTTCAGAAAACTGAAATTTAGTACCTACATATTGTTTATGATTTTTGTACTAATACAAAATACCTAAAGCAAATAAATGTCTTGTATAAAATTCTGTAATGAAAATACGACTGAGCCGTATCGGGCCGGCCATATGAACTTGAAATAGATCCGTCTCCAACGCAAATTTGCGATAAAGAAATTTTTGAGAATTAAAAATAAAAAACAAACTAAATGTGCACACAAATTTGAAAAATTTGCGGTAACTAGTGGGATCTATCAACATCGTAAGATGAGCGGGTCCTCTTCTCCCCCAATATAAATATTTAAAATCTCCTTGAAAATTGAGTTGTATACATTTTTACAAAAACAGTCACATTTCCTATGAAATCTTCCCAAGTATTTTCAAAAAAATGATTTTCTCAACATTTTTTAATCGAATGATGGCAAATCATATCTAAGCAATTAACGGGGAGATTCTATTAATAAAGTTTATAAAAAAATTAACCATTTCGGGTTTATTTTATTTGTTAAAACTTCTATTTTAATTAAAATGGCTCCGAGATAATACAATAAATGAAGTACAACAAGTTATTAGTGAAATTGCAGCTTTAACTAGTGAAGTTAGATTTGAGGAAGTTGATGAGGCAAACACACAACAACTAAGAGATAAAGATGACTATGGAATGTCGAAGGAGAATGTGAGGATCAAACCGCTAATTTGTCGTAAATATCGGCAGACATTGCGAAGTGTTCTAATAAAACGGTATTTTTATTAAAGTATTGGAATAATCCAAAGTCATTAGAAAACTTCAGTGAAGAGTAAACCAAAAAAATTCAGGTGTGATTGCTTGATCTCCACATATGCCCAGGCAAGGGGCCCGCAGTCGAAGTCTTGCCTAGGGCTCGGAAATGTAATTAATATAATTTTCCCTTCATACAAATATTTTCAGTATATCTGTAGGTATTTGTTGGTTCACTTTTATTTTATATTCTTTTTCTATTAAAATCGATTTTTAATTTTTAATTTGAATTGTATCTCATAAAACGGGCTACGGGGTAGTATCAGGTATCAGTGAAAGATGAAATATTCTCTTAAGTATTGTATCATTCATATACGATTGAAAGATTGTTCTCCGGATTTTTTCGATATTAGATATTATTTATTAATGAATAGCTTAAAGGGATCATTTAGCATAACCGTTACTTTGATTCAATTTCAAAAAACAATGTTATTACTTTTGCTTGGTCCAGTGATAAATAACTAAACATTACTATAAATATTTTGTAGGGCAAGCTTGCTATAATTTGCATAAATATACATTTGGAATCAGTAATGATTTAAAGCTATGATTTCTTCTGATCCATGTACTTGACTTAGCGAATCAAACAGAAACAATTTCAGCACAACGAATCAACAGATAAAAAAAATGATAATAATTGAAAATAATATTTGACCGGATAATATAAGTTAAATAAAATTTTACTATTCAAACTTGTATTTATAATTCTGTATGCGCATAGGAATGATCTTTCGGATCAATGCCATGAATAAAAAATCCTTCAGCCGCCTTCCAATCACATCCACGATCCACTTGCCCTGTTCCAATCACTTCCATTTGACCATTTATTGGTCGACCAAATGTTTGTCCCGATACCGATAAATAGTTTCCAGTATCGATGTGCCTCAATTTAACCGTGTTATCGCGTAACCATGAATCACCGTAACAGATAACTTCCCAATTGTCACCAGTATCTCCGACACCTTAAATTGGGAGAATAAAACAATCAATCCATATGAAGACCACCGGGAAAAAACCAGGTAGGTCACAAAATATCAAAAATCGAATTCGACATTAAATATTAATGTGCTTCACCAAATTCATGAGTAGTCCCAGTTTATTCTAACACAAAAATTCAGAATATATTTTTGATATAGATTAAACTGGTAAAAAAAAGACAGTTAATTTTTCCTGCACAGAAATTTCTGTATATTTTAGTAAAAAGCTCTAAAAATCTTACCATTTTCCCCATAACAAGATATTTCTTGATTACGAGACAATGGACTTTGGAAGTGATGGGAATGCAAATATCGATTTGTTGAAATATGTTTTAATCGAATGGTGCCACCACATGGAATCGGGGACCTACAAAATGTAAGACGATTAAATCGAATTACCGTCAATTACATGATTGCCTGATAAGAGTTTTACCCGCGATCACAATGTTTATTTAGAGCGGGCAAAATTGACCAATGGCTGTTCACATCTTCCTGCTGTTCAATAGCTGTAACGGATTGTTGTCCCGATCCAGTCCCGTACTTTACGTCATGGGAATGCAATCGCACTTGATAGTCAGTATTTAATAGCTTCAGAACTGATCCACAGGTAACGTATTTATTTTTGGCAGCTAAAAATTGAAAATTAGGAATTGAATTTGGAATCCTTGTTGAAATCAATAGTGCATACACCTCGTTTCAACTCTCAGTCTCAAATACAACCCAATCAAAAATGTACACATCACTCAAACGTGGATTAATTACATTTAACAAAGTTGTTAATAGAAGTTACTTACCAAATGTTAAATTATAATTAAACAAAATTGTAAATAGGAAGATACATAAATCAATTGAGATTTGCATTTTTCTCCAAAATTAATGTAAATTCTAAATTTTAATAATTTTGGAATAAACGGCAGAATCAACAAACTGAAAAATATTTTGTGTGTGTGACAGCCAGCTAGACCATATGGAAATGAATTACAAGCGTCCCTTAAATAACGCTGTTAGTTACAACACGATATGGAAATTATGGACGTCCCTTGTACAACGCGTTTGCAGTTTCATATGACGCCGTCTTGAAATTTCCAAATATTTAATTGATCCCTCAAAATATTCTTTAAAATAGATTATATACTTTATACTTAGCTCTGTTGATCCTCTACCTAAATCTAAAATAAAAATATGTATTTATTTTTCTTATCTATATTGTATTATGTTTTCATGGGTTACGTTAAGATTAGTGGAATTAATTGAAAACCAGTCAAACTCAACTTAAAGTTAATTGCAAACCATTCAAATTATTAGAACTGGTTTTAACTTGGAACACAGATTATTGTTGTAATGACAGTAGCCCAGTAAATATGTCACTAACCGTTGTCTTCTGAGTATGGCGATATATGTACTTTTTATTACAGTTTATGGAAAAGATGGCCACTACTTGTAAAATATAAGACGATAAAATAAAATTAGATAACCATTTTTGTACAAAATAATACAGTTTATTCGCTGTTATAAATTACTTTTTTTTATTGATCATAGCATTTTTATTAGATTTGTAATTTAACCCCTAATATTTAAGTTTGTTCTCTCGTATAACGCGTATGTTTTTGTGGGACATCCGCGTTCGATAAGGGACGCCTGTATAGCGAAATATTGCGTTTAGATTCGCCTAAATGTATTCTATATGCATCTATTCTCAAAAAATAAGATTACTAAGGCTTTGCTTTTTTTATTCGCTCGATGGTTCAGCGTAGAGTGAAGTAAATTGATACCCAATGGAGTGTAGGAACAATGCTCGATTTGTTGTAAAGTAAATTTACTCCACAGAAGTCCATTTATTCTTGGAATAGAGCTGTCCAAATCTAATTTATATGGACTTGTAAATATTTAAATAATGTTTAAATATAATATGGATAAAATAACATTAAATGATATTTGTTGTTGGCTCTTTTTAAAATACACAAATAGCTCCGTATTTCATTTGGAGTAGAAAATAGTATTATATAGAGTAAAAAATATTAATAAAAAAACTCAAATTTTAGAGGAAACTTTACCCCGCTCCAAAATAAAAAAAACGGGATTTTTATCTGACAACTCGACTCCATACCATCGAGCTAATAAAAAACAGCCCATAAAGTAAGATGGGTACATACTTGATATAC
>JANTOP010026871.1:0-12300 GCA_027564815.1 Symmerus nobilis | reverse complement strand
GAGCTTTTAAGTTTTTGCAGAGCTTTTGTATGAAAAGTTTAGTTTTGATATTTTTGTATTTTTTCTCAACTAATTTATAAACTTTCTGCATCATTATTATTTCTTGTATGCGAAGAAAATAATCAGGAAATCCGGATCAAATGTCCGATATTCAAATTTCTCGGTGCGAACCTTTTCTACGAATATCGAATACTTCCTAGATAAATTTCAACTTATTCGAAATATTTATTTTTTATATTTTTACCTAACTGTCAAGCAACTTTTTGCGTTTTTACATTTTTTTCCGACCCAGGAAAATATAAAATTCTGCACATCTTATGGACATGTGGACGGCACGCCACTGCTTGCAGCTTTTAATTTTCCACGGAACTTTTCAACGAAGATTACAGATTTCATTCAAATTTAATTATTGGGAGATAAATTATATTCCATATACTGCCTCAAATAATAGTTTAATTAAAGCTTTCGACGAGCTTTTGGAACTTTCTTAAAGCTTTTTAAGATCTTCATTTTTGTTGCACCTCTCCTTCCCCTCTCATAATTCAACCGTCATAATTATAGTTATTAAACAAATTAATTTGAGTTAGTAATTTGCAGCAATAAAAATTGGTTACGATTTAGTTGATATTTCAGATGTGCTCTGCGGCTTTTGGGCATTAGCCTGCACGCCATTGGCTATGACAATAATTATCTAGGTAATTGGGGCTCCTCTAAGCTTATAATAGCGTAATGCAATGGATGAGACTGAGATTGGAACATATTGACAGATATAGGGACACATGATAATTTTGCTGGCAGCCCGAAGTAATCCCGAAGCCCTACTTATTCAATAAAACAGAATTCACTTACCACAGCATTTGGACTCCATGGATTATCTCTAAAAGCAAACAAGAAATCTCTTGTTAAAAATCAGTTTAAATATTAAAAATAAAGGATCAACTGACCGATCTTGAGGTATACGCTTCGGTAATTGCGTTGAACCATCATGTATACGGACCTGTGATGGTGAAATCTCTTCAAATTTATCATTAAATGAGAATCGATCCAGCAGCATTGGACTTAATTGATGACACGATCCACCGAGCAGATCATCAATGTTCGTGTGCCGTGAAATGAATAATTTCTTGAAATTTTTCACCGGTATACTTGTGACGGTATCATAAGACGTCCGACTTTTCGTTGTGTCCTCCAAACCTTCAGGGCTAGCACGATCACCTAACGGAGGCTGATCGTACCGGATGTTCTGTTGTAGTTCATCGTCCGAATCATCAGTCTCACTTTTATTTCGGTTATCGATCGGATCGTCTTGTAACCACCATGCCCGTTCACCGGATTCAATTGGTCTGATTTTAAACGGACCCTTCCTGTGATCGGTATTGGGCTCATCTGCCCGATTCTTTTTTATTGATTCACTTGACGATCTACCGCTACTTTTATGAGAGTTTGGAATATTCTGTTTATCGGAACGGGGTTCATCCGACAACCACCAGGCCCGTTCCCCAGAATCAATCCTCGATATATTAATTTTCGTTTGTTGCTTATCACAATCACTCTCCAATTTCCCAATCTCTCCACTTTTACTTGCTGTTCGGGGTTCGGTAACATCACCGGATTTCTCCTCTTCGGATAACCACCAAGCTCGTTCACCAGACTCAAAATGACGTATCGGATAATACTTACTGGCTGAGTCATTACATTCGCTCACCTCCTCGTTTAACGTTACGTCATCAGCGACTGTATCATCTTCCCCCATCGTCTTCTCGTTATCGGATAACCACCAACATAACTCTCCCGAATCGATGTGTCGTAATTTATGCTTCATATTTGATCCGAAATCGGTGTGTTCGTTCGTTTCGTTCGATATGGCGGGTGGCATTGAATCGATATTTTCCTGTCGACACCCGTCTGGTATACAATCGCTCGTTTGTTCCGTGGAACACTGCGGTAATTCGGGTGATTTTGATTTAAATAGATTCGTAACGGGACCGAGGGCACGAATTAAAAACGATTTTGCGCTATCATTTTTATTCGCTGAATCATTTACAATGGACAATGTGGATGTTGTACTTGAAATACTATTGCATCCCGGTTTCGATTGTTGGTATGATTTATCAGTTGGCAAATCGTCAACGGACGATGCCAAGAGTGACGTACGCGATGATGCTTTTCGTTGTGGTTGTTGTTGATTTTTACTATCATCTTCCGATGTACTACTTGCAGCGGTCACTGATGTACTTGTATTACTGACTTCAGATGAAATGCTAGCCGATCGTTCTGCTTTTTCTATTGAACCCTCCCGTTCACTCTCAACGCTCGGCGTACGCACTTTTCTAGGACGATCGCTGGGACCGACATTTAAAGCGGATTTTCGAAAATCTTTATTCGTCCATTTTAAATTGCTGGCAGCCGTGGAAACAGGTTTAGTTGGGGAGTCGGCTTTATTTGGACCGGGTGGTGGTAGCGACTTCCCACTGTCCGGTGATTTCTGTTTATTGTGACATGTCACTTGGGTGTATTTGGGTGGCGTTCGAGATGAACTTTTCGATTTCTCAAGTCTCGAGCAACTTTTTGACGAGCTACTATTGCTACTACTCCGAGACACAGATAATTTTGGGGGCGAGCTCTCTTTCAACTTCTTCTGTTGACTTTTATCCTCTTCGCTTGGTGGAGAATTCAATTTCCCTACACTTCCATTACTACAACTATTATTGATCCGTCCGCTTCCATTCTCCGTTGATGGTTTCCCATCAACGTAACTCGTCCACGGTGACAGTCGAGACGAACTAAATCTCGAGTATTTACTGGTATCATCCAATCGATCCGATTGAATCTCCTTATCCTCACATTTCGGTTTCTTTAACGGTCGTTGGATGGTTTTTTCGACCGTCTTCGACACCTCAACTCGACATCGTAAGTAACTTTTCGGGGTGCCTGGTGGATTGGGAGATGTGGCACGAGTTACAACATTTATTTCAACCATTACTTCCGGTTCTTTTAAATCCTTCACACTACGTGATTTCGGCGATCGTTCCTTTGATGTTTCTCTCACCGAATCAACTAGATTCTTTTCTTCCTTTTCCGTTCGTCGTCGGATACACCGTTGGGTAGCATCGCTAGCCGTCATATACGAAAGGGCTGGTCCGGTTAATCGGTTCATAGATCCACCAATCTTGGATGAGTACGATGATAAACCGGTTGATGGTCTAGACGAACATAATCTATGACTGGAAAGGTAACCATTTGACGTTGTAGCCCCATAACGTTCTTTCGTTGGTTCGGACGGACTTACAGATCTATTTATAGAATTCGAGTAGGTGGTTGTATTGGATGGGCTCGGTTCCCGACTCCGAATCCTTGTTATATTATATGACGGACGAGCTGACGGTTCCTTCAGTTTCGATTTCGTTCCACTCAGATTATTAACGGATGGATAACGACTCGGTTTTGTAGTCGGATCAGTCGTATTGCTAAGCTCCTTCGTCGAACCAAATTTTGACGATATTGTGGTGCCGTTACCTTTCTTCACCGGTGACAACTCTTTCAGTTGGTTCTCTTTCGGAACGGCCAGTGATGAATATCGGGATACATACGTTGGGGTCGGTGTTACGGACTGTTCTCTTTTTATTCCCGATACTCGATACGTGCCACCAGCATATGAGGGACGGTACGATGATGGGGATGATAACGTCCCAAAACGAGGTGATGCAGTCGATTTGGAATCAGCTGTTACATCGTCTCGGGATGAATACTTAAATAATAAATAATTTAATTAATTATCAATTTGAAATGTAATAAATCAAAATAGGCAGTTTTGTGTTGAAAAATGGGTGCCACATGAAGTGGCGTTAGGGAATTATTATTATTTTTGGCACAAATTATCGGGAAATAATTATTAGCTGGCACTTATGTTAGATATTATGTGGGTACCGGGTACAGGTGTGTAACATCTAATTTTATGTAATTTTTGAATTTGATATTTACAATTTTAGTTTTCTATTTTTAAAAAGTTTATTAATAAGAAATTCGCATAATCGAATAATTTTGTATACTTACACGACTTCCGCTCTCTGATTTTGGCGAGTATGAAGATAAACTGGTCTTCCATGGCACCTACAAGTAAATTGAATGATTTTAATGAATATTTAATTAGATAAGAATTTAATTAGTGTTAGATTACAGAAAATATGGATTATTACAGAATCTGCGTCTGCTACGATCAGCAGAATGTTCTCCTGGAACAGCCTGGACGTAGCCTAGATCCAGACACCTTGGATTGACTCCTAATGGTATTGTGAAAGGCCTCTCTGGTGGTAAGTTACTATATTGAGTCTTTAAATGGCAATACTCGAACGAGCCATCCTGCTCAGATCATAGGTACATTGGCTATAAATTCTGAGCGTACCTATGCCTCGAAAATCCGCCTACCTAGGAACACTGACTGGTAATTATATACCAGAACAGAAAGGAGGCCAACAATGGGAAAAAGATAAAGGTTATAGTGAGTCTAGAAATGGCAACGGATGAACTCCATGATACCCTTCTAGCCTCCTATGAACAATCAACCCCAGTGAAGACAGTGAGCAGTAAAAAGAAGTTCATGGTGGGAACAAACTCCTTTCCTTACTGAGGAAAAAGCCAAGGAAACTCTTTAATAAAAAATCCGAGATCCTTGAACACACTATACTATGGCTATCCAGATCCCTTGACGGGCCTAAAGGCCCTCTATGAGGCGTATTCTTAAATGGGTCATACAAGCCATAATACAGATCACCTGGTGCAGACGGTATATTTCCTGCGATGCTCCAATATAGATCAACGGATACTAGACCAATTCTCAGCGACATTTTCAAAAATAGTCCGGCATTGGGACATATTCCCTCTTTCTGGAAAGGTATTAATTTCGTTTACACACCTAAGGCCGGATACGCAATGGACTTCAGCCATTATAAGGCTATCAGGTTGAAATCGACTGAAACTGCCCTACATAGTCTTGTTAATAAAATTGAATACACATTGTATATCAGGAACATACTGGGACGGGTTGATATAGTGGCAACGACGACCAGAACTGTCCACAAGGAGAGGTATTATGCTGTGGTTTCTTATAGTAGGCGAACCATTGTAAATCCTGTCGAAAAGTGGATTTAAAACAATAGGTTAGGCTGATAACCTAGTAATAATAATCGTAAGAGGTAAGTATCGAGCACACTCTCCGACCACCTATAGGAACGGCCTACAGGAACCTACGAATGGTAACCATTTATGGTGAACAAATCAAGTTCTCTACGGAAACCAAATATTAATAAGACCACTGACAACGCATTCACTAATTGTCTGGCGATATAAAACTGCCGGGGTGTGGCGACAAAAAAAAAACACATCAGAGGGGCGATGAGATCCACACCCACGGCAGCTATGGAAGTGTTTCTTAATTTGTCTCTTCTGCAAATACAGTATAAAAGGAAGCCAGATTGGCGGCCTACAAATTAATGTCTAGGGGCGGGGAGCCCCCTCTCAACTATCGAAAGAGTCACTCAAAGATCGTTGACATAGTTGGAAAGCACTCAGTTCTAGGGATACCGAGTGATAAAACTCAACCGGCATATCAATTTGAAAAACTCTTCAGAGTACGAATCCCAAGTCGAACTGACTGGTCGGTAAAAGAGTCCAATGGAAATGGAAGACATAAACTGGTATACAGATGGTTAAAAGCCAAATGCATGCGTCGGTGTCAGGTTTTTTACCATCAACCAAAATCTCAGTTCGCTAGAACACTTGGACAGCGTAACATCGTATTCCAAGTCCAAGGCGAAGTGTAAAGGCACTAGAGTCCTACCAAATCGACTCTAAACTCGTTCAACACTGCCTTAAAGTCCAAGTTGACCTGAGCCAATTCATCAGAATTGAAATAATGTGGATGCCGGGACATACAGGAATTGCCGATCTCCTTGCCAAGTTAGGAGTGGGATTATCCTGCCATGGACCAGAGCAATTCAGTGGAATATCGAAATACACTGCGAGCATAATGATATCAGATTGGGTCGACTATAGGCAAATACTATACTGGGAGCAATTGACAGAACAAACAGAAAAACGAGAGAATATCTAAATTTATTATGTGTAGTATCTGTGGGGATGAAGAGGAAACGGCCGAACATATCCTTTGCCAATGTGAAGGTTTGGAGTCAAGACGATGGTCAAGACGATGGCCACAGGCCAGGAGTACTCGATATGAATAAGTGGTAATCAGAAGGAGCAATGTCTGGTGGGGTAGGACTTTCCATTTGAGCGTTTGAAATGTAGCTTTTCATAGACTGATGTGACATCGGTGATCTGCCATGTGGCCGAGCCTTGTCAGCTGCAAAATCACTTTGTCGTGTCTCTCCTCGTATTGCGATCGCTTTTCCTGCAATGCTCGGCTCAAACTCATAATACACAACACCCAGCTGATCACACCAAATACAGAACTTTGAACTATGGCTTTGCCGTCGATGTTCATGAATGGCCGGATTTATCCCAGAATTTACAACGCTGCGGGCTATCGTAATGTATCCACTTTCGCCAGTCATGATACCATGCTAGAAACCTTTACTTTTCTGCCGTTCACACGTAAAAAATGACTATTTTCAACTTTATAAAAAGTTTTTGGAATGGGACTCGCTACAAGCGTAATTCGACCAGTAAAATCGGTAAAAATTGCCTATCATAAATTAGTCAAAGCTGAATATCTCGAAAAATTTCAATCTTAGAGATTCCGTTCACAGGACTTTTTTTGTAGAAAATTACATTTCCTATAAATTGTTCCTGCAAGTCTAGTCATTTATGAAATAACAGCAAAGAAGCAAAAAGTTTATATAAAAATTAAATTTAGCAGCAAGATGGATGAAACTGGTGTCACCACTGTGCAGGTTGCTATGAAGGAATGGAGCTAAACCAATGCAAAACCTTCTGCAAAGCATCCAGCGCTATTACTTCTGCGTAATCATATTTCACATTTAGGTCTCGAAGTAATTGATTTTTGCCATAAAAATCATACTACACTCCTCACCTTTCCACCGCGTTGCAGTCACAAAATCCAGCCTTTGAACAGATCGGTGCACAGACTTTTTAAAAAGTTTTTCAACACAGCTGCTGATACTTGGGTAGCTAATCATCCAGGCAGATTTACATCTATTTATGATATACCAACTGTGAACTGTCAGTTCTGATAATAAAGAATCTGGAGCTTTGAATGATTCAACAGCATACGGAATCAATTGGAATTAAAAGGTCAAGGAAAAAATATGTTAACTATCAAAGCACACAAGAGGCTCCATTGGCAGAGTGGGCTGCCATGCAATTTTTGTAAAATTTTACCACTTTTGAGGGAAACTCAATTTTTCTCCTAGAAGGAGGCGTCGTAGAAGTTCTACAACTTATTTTCGGAAACTAAGTTGGACCTTGCTCTGCCTATTGGTGATTTTAGTTTTTGTCCCCCTCGCCCCCTTCTGCTACGTGGTCTAAGGGTAAAAATTTGTCGACACTTGGCGAAAATATGTATCCAAAATAGAAGTTGCCTCAAAATGGAGTTTGATGTGAAACTGATGTATGGTGAAGTTGTTCTTTGGATCGGGCTGGCCCTAGGAAAAATGTTGAAAAAATCGCCGCCTGCCAATAGATGGCGCTGATGGTAAAAATCAGTTTTTCCCCGTTAATAAATACTAAATGGGGTCTGACGTCATAGCGATGTATGGGAAAGTTGTTCGTATGGTCGAAATGGAGTTGGGAAAATTACCGCCGCCTACCGATAGATGGCGCTGATGGCCGAAAAATCAAACATTTTTATTTCATCAAAAAATTGCAAAAAATTGTCGCTCTTGCTGATGTTAACGAAAATTTTCCGAATATTCCCGAAGTGCTTTTTCCCTATTAGCTATCTTATTTACCGTCCGATTGAAAAGTACAATTCTGGGGGCCTATAGGGCATGTAAAAATACACCTGAAAAGAATATAAGATAGGTGGCGCTGCATACAAAAATTTAGAGTTTTGCTCAAAAGTTTAGTAAAAAGACATCCGATATGAAAATGATGTACCACAAAGTTATTTAGTTTGCAAAAGTGCATCCTACAAAAATATACAGTAGATGGCGCTGAATGTCTAAAATTGAAATTTGTCAAAAATTTCGCTTCAGTTGCGTCGGATCGAAAAATGATGTACTACAAAGTTGTTGCACACATGATTGCCCATCCAATGATATGCAACACGATATGTAGTTTGGTTAACACTTTGACGTCGACGGAAGAAATTTTTTTTCGGGAGGAAAAGTGTTAACCGAAAATTTGGTCAAGAGGTTGAAATTTGCATAGAAATCGATTGGCGTTGAAATTTTTCCGCTAGCCCCTTAATAAAAAAGTCGATTTTTTCATGCAAGAGAAAGGTCGACCTGCTCGACAATTTGTGCGTCAATGGGACATTTTTGCTTTTGATCGCCGATTGCCGAACATTTTGTTCGGCGGCCAAAAAAGTTTTGTTCTATGAAAGTTGCGTAGATAGTTGCTCTACAAGACAATATTAAAAAACTTGGAAAAAGTTAACCCTTACATGCCTTTTGGACTGAAAACAGGTCTTTCAGAAAACCGCCTCTAGCGGAGAGGGGTGGGGAAATTTTTAAGTCTTACATTTTTATTGTATAGAGAATGAAAATACCTAACGACTGATACTAAATACATGGGGTGAGTTCATACAAAATCAAATTAAAAAAATAAATTAAATTTTCAAATGTTTCTTATGCCGATTTGTCAGTGCATTTTTGAATTTTCTATATGAATATATGAGGTCCATACAAATCATATGAAAATGATAATATAGGCTATCGGTAACCTATACAATTAAGTTGGCCGACCAAAGTTGTTTAGTATGTCAAGGAGAATTTGCCAAAAATCAGTGCTGGGCAAACACAAAAATTCAAAAAACCGTTTTAAAAGTAGGTAGCTGCGCGACGAAGTCTCCAGATTATTTTCAAAAATGATCAAAAACTCGAAAAATTAGGTGTAAGTTGGATCAGACTTCGAACTCATTTTCTGGAAAATCTAATAAGCAAATCTAAAAAGTGTTCTTCTACAAAAAATAGCTAAAGGTTCAGGCTACAAAATGGTAGTACAACTTTAGAATGGCATATGGCCACTACAGGTGGCCGCTAAAGTGTTAAAATTTACCTTACTTACTCTAAATTGTTAATAATTAAGTTAAAATTTAGATCTTCTACTTATAACTGATTATTTTGTATCAAAATTTTATTAATAAAAAAATCAATTCCGGAATTTAAATAAAAATAATTTAATTTCGAAAATTCCGGAATTAAAATTTTGCTTAAAATTAAGGTAAATAAATTAAATTAATTTTAACATTTCTCATTTATAATTATGTATATTTTATCTATAAAGTTATTGAATCCATAAAAAAAAAATTTAATAAATCAGGTTATGGGTATCGTGTTTATGGCTCGTAATTATCATTTTTATAAAGACGGAAACAAACTACTTAATAGTATTATTTAGCACAAAAGACACAATCAAATTCCAGGGCATTAATTTAAAAATAAATTTAATGGTTTTTCTTATGTTTTAGGTATCGTTTTGTTCTTATTGCCATTATAATTATTTATAATTTATATTAATGTTTATTCAAAAAAATTTAAAATTTGACATACATAAATGTGGAAGAAAATAAATACTGTGAAAAATCAGTGTATAATTATTTTCTTTTCATTTTCCTTAAAGAATAACAAATTGAAATAAAATGAGATGAAATAGATCAAAAACTGACACATGTTAAGTTAAATAGAAAAAATTTTCATACAAATATTTTCTAAGTTTTTTCTAAATAAATATAAAATTAATACATAAAATTAGTGTTATGTATAGAAAGGCGGTGGGGAAAACTTACATAACTCGACCTGTATGCTGACATTTTTTTACATTAGTGCCAGTGGGAAAACGCACTTTTCCTATTCTATATATACACGAGAAAATATTATGTATAATTATTTATACTGAAACTGAGTGGCTTTAACTCAGCTTGATATTAAAATATAAAAACACTTGTTGATATTTTCTATTACATTTTTACTTGTTCGAACAAATTTTCTTTTCTATTTGATTTTTTTTTGAAAATTTGAAAATAGACAAGAAAAATTTTTTTTTTATTTCTTTTCTTCACTTTCAAGTTTTCCCGATCCCCGGTATTTTTGTTTGGAAAATTTCAAATATTTTATCTAAATAATATTGAACTAGTTTTTCCAATTATATGTCGATCCATTTATACGGAAATAATGTTTTGTGCAGATTTATATTGAAATTAATTCATTCGATTGATGGATTTAGATTTCATTCGAATTAATTATTGGTGCTTTTCCTATATATATATATATACCATGTATATGCATTGTGTAATATTAACATTTAAATTTACGTATATATATATTTACACACATACACATTTTCTTTCTTTTTTTTTCCTTAAAGAAAAATATTTCGAGTCGATCTTTCAGAATAATACTAAAAATAATTTTTTTTTAAGTAAATAAGGCGTCACATAAATTGCATCACACAATATATAAAATATTTTAGTAAATTTATACCAAAAAAAAATTAATTTTTATTAAAGAAGAGGAGATACTAAATATATTGCATTACTATCTCTAATCTATAAATAAAAATTCTAAAAAAAAAATATTAATAAATAAAATCACTGCCAAAATGAAAGGTTAATGATTTTCTCAGAATTGAAAATTAAGTAGCTCTCTTTTCAATTATTCAAATTTAATAAATGGAACACAAATTAATAAAAAAAATTTAAAGAAAAAACATAATACAAATTTTCCTCAGACTTTTCATTTAAAAACAAAACACGTCCGTACATTAAAAACAAGCGGCGAAAATTAAGAATAGAAATTGAAAATGAGTGAAAAACATCGTCGGAAAAATCATATAATATTCTTAAACCAAACGGCTTTCCATTTGGATTTATATATTGTATATATATACGGTATATATATACGATAAATATATAAAATGAAATAAAATAATAGAATAAAATATAAAAGTTGGCATCTTCTTAAGCAAGGCGCGCCACTCTTAATTTGCGTTTGCGTATTCTGCGGATACTTTACGAGATTTTTTACGAGTATTTAAACATACCCAAGGGTTACTTTCGAAATTTCGGGAAATTTTTCGGGAATTCCCGGTGCAAGAATTATTTTTAAATGATTTAAAGAAAATCTCCATGCACCTAAAAATACCTATCAATTTCAGTGATTAAGATTTGATAGGTGGACTAATCTCTATGTCTCAGATAAGGAAAAATTTGTTCTATAAATTTCTTCCTGTACCCTTAAGTTTACTTCTGCATATTCACAATTTCCCATTCCTTAAGATAATTTCCCGGAAAATTGAAATTTCCCACGATACTGTCAGAAATATTCTAGAAAATCGAAGTTTATGGGGCACATTTCAGTAACGTTTAATTTAATTTTCTATTAGGGTTAGTTTCGCCCTATATAAAATATTTACTAGAAGATTCACCTTAATTCCTATTCGGTAAAATTATTTCGAAGCTCAGTTTAATTAAAAAGCTTTTTTTTCTGTTGAAATACCCATACGACAGATTTTGATTTTCTAATACGGTTGGAAAATTCAGAAAGTAGGTTAGGTAGGATAGGAAAATTTTAAATTTTAAACTTTCAAAAGGAATTCAAATAGGAGATAACAAGGGCGATTTGTTAAGATTATAAATCCATATTCCATATCCAAACATATATTTTTAAAATGCCGTTAAAAATTGATTTTTTAAAAATTCGATAATTCGATCGATTTTTTTTTGGGAATTTATAAGAATAAGAAATTTTTAAAAATTTTTCTTATCGAATGAAGCCAAATTATTTCTAATTAATTACCGAATAGATTTTATTAAATAAATTTTTTTAAAAAACAATCAATTTTTTGAGATTTTTTTTTTGGCTAGAAAAATCAACGCTTTGATTTTTTAGATTTTTTCTGACCGTCTTCAGGAAAATTTAAATTACCATAAAGTTTTATAATAGGATATAGGATAAAAAAATGTAAAAACGCAGAAGGTTATTTTGACAGTTATGTAAAAATACAAAAATCAAATATTTCGGAAAAGTAGAAAATCTAAGAAAAATAAAAAATTCGTAATGCTATTATGATACTGGCTTTTTTTCCGAGCTAGTTTTGATGCTAGAAAGTAAAACGAGTAAAAGAGATACAGAGAGCGCGTAAGAAAAAGCCAACTGTATTGTT
>JANTOP010026860.1:0-12300 GCA_027564815.1 Symmerus nobilis | reverse complement strand
TCTTTATCTAATGATAAATTTGAACACATTAGTGAAAGGTGAGCTTCACTGAAGTCCAATCGAATTCGACATTAATGATGGCATTCTTGTCAATATTATTGACCACTTTATTGATAGTGTATGGGACGCTTTTATACTCAGCGTGTCCGCGAGTGCCTAACATGACATTCCAAAATAAATTCAAACGTAAACAAAAAAGAAATTTGTATGGGCTTGTATTGAATTAGAATCTTCACACGATGAGCTACAGGGAACCGATAGACGCTAACGGTAATTAAATTAATCATTTCTAAAATCTTATTCAATTATATATAATTTGAAGGAATGGCGTCAGCAAGTGGTGGCGAGAATGTGGCGAGCAGTGATGGTTCTCAATCGGAAAACGAAGATGGATTGCCTGAAAATTGTCTGAATGATCGGCTGTATAGAAATTGGGAAAGTAATTCTAATGTTGAACCAATTAATTACAGTAATCGATCTTATTATGAAGATAATTTCAATCCTATCCAAAAGCGTCAGAAATTATCCGCCGATAGTTCAGTCAGTACACCGGATGCAGATTTAATTTCGTATAAACGTAAACGCTCTCATGGTCGACAAATATCGGATGAGACCATTTATAACACAACAATAATTGAGACTAGTTCCAGTGATATATATAGCGGAGACCATTTGACCCATTCAAGTGATCAAAGTTCACCGAATATTAGTGGTACAGATGAAGATCAAGTTGAATCAGTGAAATCATCGGATGAAGCAAAACCATTATTGAATGTTGATAAGTATGGTAGTATAGCGCATCGTATAATGCAAAATATGGGGTATGTTGGAGATAAGGGTTTGGGAAAAAGTGGTCAGGGTCGATTGGAACCGGTTGAGGCATCAAGTCAAAAAGGACGGCGTGGTCTTGGTTTACGATTGGAAAGTTTGGATGCGGCTACAATGAAATGGGATCCAACAATGGAGGATATTCAAATGAAGGAACGTTGTATCATGCTAACTGATACCCATGATGATTTGTATGATCTAACTTTCGACACGCTTAGATCATGGATGGTACGCGGTAAGCGAAAGCTCACAATTAACGATGAAATAAAATTTTGCGATATGGATGTACTGGAAAATGTACTCGCCTCCAAGTCGGTATTCGATAAATTAGGCGCTGATGAGATGCGTGAAGCTCGGACTCGATCAAATCCCTTTGAAATGACTAAAAATTCCATATTCATGAATCGGGCGGCCGTTAAAATGGCTAATCTTGACTATTTACTTGATTTTATGTTTACGGAACCGAAACATATAGACGACACTCCAATGGTCAGTGAGAATGATTTACTTTATTTTGCAGATGTTTGTGCCGGACCCGGTGGTTTTAGTGAATACATTTTATATCGGAAAAAATGGCAGGCTAAAGGTTTCGGATTCACATTGAAAGGTGATTGCGATTTTGTGATTGAAAAATTTTTAGCCGGAACCCCAGAAACATTCGATCCATATTACGGATGTAAAGATGATGGAAATGTCTTTGATTCGGATAATATTAATTCGCTAACCGATTATGTTATATCACAAACCGGATGTGGTGTTCATTTTATGATGGCTGATGGTGGCTTTTCGGTTGAGGGTGAAGAGAATATACAGGAGATTCTATCGAAACAATTGTATATGTGTCAGTGTTTGGTAGCTTTGAACATTGTCCGAACAAATGGTCATTTCGTTGTTAAACTTTTCGATTTATTTACAACGTTTAGTGTCGGTTTGGTATACTTAATGTATAAATGTTTCCAAGAGATTACAATCGTTAAACCCAATTCGAGCCGTCCAGCCAATTCGGAAAGATATTTGGTTTGTAAATGGAAAAAGGGGAATATCGAATCAATTCAATCATATTTATTATATGTTAATGATATTATTAACGGTTACAAGACGAAAAATAAAGATGAAGATGTCATTGAACTGGTGCCGTACGATATAATAGCTAATGATAAGGATTTTTTCGATTACATTTGTGAATCGAATAATTATTGCGGACGTGCACAAATTGTTGGTCTACTTAAAATTGCTGCATTCTGTAACGATACGAAACTGCACGAATCGAAACAGAAGGAGATAAAACGTGAATGTTTGAAGCTATGGAATTTACCAAACGAAACTAGAAAAGTTATGGTTAAGGAACCGATTGAATCGCTATCAAACGAACTATTTGGTGCATGGGCTGACGAATTACTGAAACGAAAAACGGAGAACGTTTTAAATCGGACGAATTTATCAAAAGTATTTTTATCGACACGGGATTGGTATTTTGTTCCGATCCATTCAGTATCACCGATCCGTAAAACAATTCGAACATTCTTTTTAAGTCGGGGCGGACGAGACGTATTCATGTACCAGGATAATAATTGGCAAGCTGTACAACATATTTGCGTTGAAATGTCACCGAAAACACTGGTTTACGGTGAAATTGTAACAGAATTAATTGGGAAAGGTAAATCTCAATTCATTACGTACGCACTACATATAATCGATGGATTGGTACTGGGCGGAATCGATATACGAAAAAAGTCACTGAAAGATCGTTTGAAAATGTGTGAAAATTTTGCAAAAGCGCTCAACAAACCAATTAAAATTAATCAAAATTATAATGGCGATCAATCGAGACCGAGTCTTGTACCAATCCGGTGTAAGCAATTAGTGCCTTTAAGAGAATTGGAACCATTTTTCAACGGTATGCAGCGAATACGTATCAAATCGAACAGTTTAGAACAGCCGGTAATCGAAGTGCCCGAACAATTAACATTTGGCGGTGATAATAGTAGTACACATCGTCCGGGCCGATATTACGAACCGAAAGCTCTCCTATTCATGAATGAATTAATATGGCATTATCAATCGGTCTACTCAAAATCCAAGGGACAAATTTACTATTTCGATCACAGAAATGGGGAATCTTATTATCCGAATGATCGGAAATGTCCCGATGTTAAAAGTGATTTCAAAACATCCTATAAATCGAGTAATCTTTTGGAATGTTATGGTGATCCCGGTTCGAAAGACTTTCTACCCCGAATTGAAATTGTGGAATTCATTAGGAATGCACGATTTTGAAAATGATAAAAATATTAAAATTTCCTGTAATACATTTACGTAATTATATTTCTTCTTATTCAAATTAGTAATAGTTTTTTTTAGGCCATGGTAATGCTATCTGTGTACACTTAGCCTATATTTTAATAGATAGTCCCAATGACCATCGTAATACTCGAATTGAATCGACTTTTTTTTTAGTTTTTTTTTCTCTTTTATATAAATTATGCAAATTAGTCAGTACAGTTGCTTGATCTTATGAGATTTTTTTTTTTAAATATTATATTTTTCTCGAATGTAATATAAATAAAGGAAAGAAAACCAGTTTTTTACATGTTTCAACATTTCCACAGGTAAAGTAGGTTTGTACAGAGATCGATCACCTTTAATAATGTTATTTTAACAGAAATAATTCCGGGTTCCGGAAATTAGAATCGGGATTTAATCTACATAGTTGCAAGTATTTTATTCCCGAAAAAGAAGCGGTTTTTAGATCAAAATATTGTGTTTTTTTTTACAATAAAACAATCGTCAATGTTATCTGCAATTAGAACGTTTCGAAACATTTGTTTTTCTCATTAGGAAGTATATTTGGTTGGTCCTTTCCTCGATAACCCCCCGCCCCCCTAGTGCTCTTTAATAATAATGTTCTTAATAGATTTAAATTAGATTAACTTTATCAAGTAACATTTCTACAGTAACTGGAAAATTCAATATTTTTTTCAGCTAAATATTTTCAAGAGTTATTAATTTATTTATTGATTTTATTTTATTACATTACATTTAAACAGTTAATAAAAATGATTTTCATTACTATACGAAATACCTTTATAATTAATTTTATTGTTTTGGGGGGGCAATTAAATAAATGCCGGCGGCCCTATAAAATATGTTTGGCTGCCCCTGCCCAATAGTACACTCATAATTATATTTTCTGTTCAGTCAGCATACAGTATACTACTTTGTATTCTTGGCTTTTAGTTCTTTATGTGTATTATAAGTTGTTAGATGATTTTTTTGTAACGCGCATCAAAATAAATATATAATTCCATTAACTTGATAAGAAAAATATTTTTATACTTATAGTTTGAG
Source organism: Symmerus nobilis (assembly GCA_027564815.1). Taxonomy (NCBI): domain Eukaryota; kingdom Metazoa; phylum Arthropoda; class Insecta; order Diptera; family Mycetophilidae; genus Symmerus; species Symmerus nobilis. The sequence continues at coordinate 8,124 of JANTOP010026860.1, read as the reverse complement.
GTTGTTTTTTGTTTAGAATTAGTTGAATTTTAAAATAATCAATTTGATTGGATCCATTAAAAAATTGATTAATCAATCTACATGGGAGATCCGTAGAAATTCATTGTGTTTTTATTGAAATTCGAACCCCGTCTAGGTATAATAATTGCATCAACATAATTCGTATGTAAATCATCAAAGGAAAGGTCGTGACTTTGGAAAAATAATTATAGAGAGGGTAATGCAAACTAAAGTAAGAATATCAGAATAACTGAAAGTTGTTGACATATCAAATGACATTCATATTTAATTCTGAGGAAATATTTTAGGGTAATATACTAATTAAATTAATTTAATAAATATATTAAATAATATAAATAATAATATAATAATAAATAATTTATTTAAATCCGTCTGTTTTCCATATATAAGTCGAGATAGACCTCAGATTTCAACCATTATTTCCAACAAAAAAAATCTCGCTAAATAAATAGTTTCCATACCACTGACTGAACTTAAAGGAAAAATAATCAAATCATAAACGTACAAGTTCTAATAAATATATTATATTATCATATAAAGGTGGGTCCAGACTTCAAAGCACATAGGATGAGCGCGCACGAATATGCGTACACGCTCAATTCATGCGCGTTCAAATGATGTGTGATGATATGTAGGATAAATTTTATTTGGAGTATACGTGTGTTCTCAATTCGCTCCAATCATTCGAAGAAATAAGTCGGAAGAATTAATAATAGCTGGTAAAGCGTTTTGCATAATTGCAAAATTATTGCAAAAGAAAAAAAACTAAAAGGCGATGGTGAATTAGTACATTATATAATTCACGAATAAATTAAATTTTTCCGATTTGTTGCCAGACATGGCTTCAAGACATGTCTAAACTGAGTCCATACGAATTCTCGTTCTGGCACATATACGTTCAATTATCCAACTCATTTGGCTCGGGCCATGTGCGCTCAAGACATTCGACGCACCATGAAGTATACGCTGAGAAGGTACGAATGGGTAGTCTATGCGCATTCAAATCTGGACCCACCTTAACACGTTAAAAAAATTATCTTATCTAGCATATAACGATATCGTCACGTCACGTTCTAGAAAAACTTACATTTAGTAAATAATTTCGAATTTTACTTCACCCTTCACGATAAAGAAAAAGGCTAAGGAAGGCAGGGAAGGAAATAAAATAAAGGTATTTTATTTGGTTCAGCAACCTTTGTAGGCTACGGGTCGAAAACAACCAAAATGTGAGTATTAAAAAGACGTTTCCGGTCAGTGGTATTTTCATTTTTAAAACAGTCTTTTGTGGGGAATTTGATGCCCCCCAAATCCTTCCATGCCTAAATGCGAGATTAAAATTATTAAAGCGGAGCAGTGGCGTGCAGTCAACGTCTCCATAAGATGTGCAGAATTTGTATGTAGATTTCTTCGGCCGGAAAGAAATGTAAAAACGCAGAATATTGCTATAACAATTAGGTAAAAATACAAAAATTCAATATTTCGGAATAGTTGAAATTTATATATAAGAAAAATCCAAAATTCGTAAGGACTAGTACAGAGAAATTTGAATATCGGACATTCCAACATTTGATCCGGATTTCTCAATTATTTTCTTCGAATTCAAAAAAATGTAATAATGCAGGAAGCTTCTAAATTGGTTGAGGTAAAATACAAAAATATCAAAACTAAACATGTCGTTTAAAAGCTCTGCAAAAACTTAAAAGCTTTTAAATTTTCCCAAAAAAATGCTTAAAAAATCTCGAAAGCTCATTCAAAGTTATTAAATAAAATAATTTGAGTTAGAAATTTGCAGCAATAAAAATTGGTTACGATTTTGTTAATATTTCTGCGCATTAGACTGCACGCCACTGAAATGGAGATACATATACTGAAGACTCGGTTCTACAGAATTTTGCAAAAACCAAATAAACAATAACAATAAAATTAAAAACATAAATGATTGATTAGGTTGTTCTATTATAGAGTATTATATAATTGGCGTCACGTCAATTGTAATATTTGTCTGTTTATGTATTACACTTTCTTTTCAGAACTCAAGTGGGTCACTTGTAATTATCAAATGGGTCACTCGGTGACTCATAGATTGCCGAGCCTTGATCTAAGTTCTTGTAAAATAGTGGAAACGGTGCCCCTGAATTAGGCCCCTCTTATTAGGTATTCAGACTCAATTTTCGTTAAAATGTTAGTCACAAAGTAACTGGGTTTAACATCGTGTTAATCCCGCATAACTTTCTTATCAATATTAATCATTTTGGAATTATTTATTAATTGATATTAACGTAAATATTTTGGAAAAGTTCAAATATTTATAGTACGCCACCACAATTTGGTTGAAAAAACTCAATTCAGGACGAGAAACAGTTTAAAATAATTATAAATAATTGATTTATTGGCCTTTCTGATTACACTGTATTACCCATAAAATTTAAATAACGAAAGTAGGCGGTCAACTTTAATTTTTTTACATTTATTTTATCGTAAAATGGGAAACTTTATTCAAAAACTATCCGACTAATAGAATTGATAAATAAAAGCTACCGGTTATGAATTAAATTTCCATATATTTTTGATCATATATCCAGTTTTCTATCTTGCAACCAAATTACAAGAGGCCATGCCTGGGGGGTTTTTATTTTTAAATGTGCAATTTAACCCTCCCTGGTTTTAGTATTAATTTTTACCTATTTAATTATGAATAAGGCAAATTCAGACCAAATCCAAATAATTCCTTGACTCAAACCCTCTATTCGTATTTCGAATTAAATACAATAATAAACTAATTAATTCAATCCTTCTCTTCTCTACATTAATTATTTAAATTAATTAGTTAATTACAGATCTGTGATATACGATGTGTATTATTTTAATCATTAATTTATGAAGATAAAATTAGATTAAAAAAAACAACTAAATATTTGTCTCCCAACTGAATAATTGTTCGTTGGCATGAAATTCACGCGGTGAAAAACGATTAATTAACAAACAACAGAATGTATGAGGTGTCGTCTGGATCACTGTTAAAATCGAAACATGAACAAGATAATAATGACAAGTATACAAGTATAGATGATAAGCCTAAATTAATAGACACGGTTCTGCTTAACACATTCACAATAAAAAAGAAACGCTATCGGGTTCTATATTCGAATGAGAATTTAGTGTGGCAACAGGAGTCCGCAAAGAACAGTAAGGAATAAAAATCCCGTTTATAATTTTAATCATGAATTATCTTTTAATTTCTAGATAAAGTTACCGTACCATTGGATAGTATAATTTCGATTGACGCTAATTATCCCGCGGATAAAAACCAAGTAAATCCCTGCTGTACCAGTAACAATATAACGGAACGTTCCTTAGCCTCACTAACAATTAATTATGCAGCGGACAAATCGAAAAGCAATCGGAAAATTACCAAATTACGCTGTTTCACTATTAAATTTTTCCATAAAGAATCCCGAATAATACAACTATGGGAACAAACTCTTCAAATAACATTGAATGGTATAAAAATCACCTTTTCTCTTATCATTTAAATTCCGATAGTAATTATATATGAATATCTCAGACCAGAACTGGCGTCCCAAACATTTACTTATATTTATAAATCCATTCGGTGGTCGACGACAAGGCCTACAAATCTATGAAAAATATTGCAAGAAGATATTTCGAATAGCAGGTATTGAAGCGGACGTTATCATATCGCAACGTTCCAATCAAATTCGTGACATCCTATTAAATCAATCTTTAGACCAATACCATGGGGTTGTTTGTGTCGGTGGTGATGGAACATTTTCAGAAGTCTTTAATGGACTTGTTGCACGTACAATGAAGGATATCGGTGTTGATATGCATGAACCGGAATTTATGCCGAGACCAACGATACCGATTGGTGTTATACCGGCCGGTAGTACGGATACAGTTGCTTACTGTCTATTTGGTACTAGTGACATAAGAACGGCCGCTTTATATATAAGTTTAGGTCAAATCGGTGGATTGGATATATCCGCCGTTTATAACGGTACAAGTGGAAATTTATTAAAACTTTATGCTAGCGTTTTATCGTATGGATACTTAGGCGATGTTGCATTAGAAAGTGAAAAGTATCGTTGGATGGGTCCCAAACGGTATGATTTTGCAGGTAAATATAAATAAAAACTGACTTACATATAGATATATCCAGGTTCAATCCAAGATTCGCTTATTCGTTTCATTGCATGTTATATTCAAATTGATGAACTCACTGGAATAATGTAAAATAACTTCAGTTAAAGAATTTAAAAATATTTTCAGGTTTTAAGAAATTAATCTTAAATCGAGGATACGAAGCGGAACTATCAATTCTATTAGATGAATCAAGTGATCCAACAATAGGACCAGCATGTCTTTCAAATTGTAAACGATGTATTGAATCAGGAAAGCAAACTGTGATAAATAGTACGTTGCCGGATGCTGGAAATAATTCGAAAGGTTACGATAAATTGAAAGACGAGCTTCAGCATCAGTGTACAACAGGCGAGAAATTGGATGAATCGAGTAAATGGAAAACGGTGAATGGAAAATTTTTTATGATCAATAGTGCTAATATATCATGTGCTTGCATTCGAAGTCCAAATGGTTTTTCGAAGTATGCACATTTGGGTGATGGTAACGTCGATATAATTATTGTACGACACACATCTTTTTTAAATAATATCCGATTGTTAATTGCCATGACCAGAAAGAATAGTAATCTTGTAAGTAACTACGCTTTTTTATTCAAGAAAGATTTATTTCATACATTTCAGGATTTTTAATTGATAGGCTCAATTACCTTTTATTGAAATATATCGAGCCAAAAAGTTTCAATTCAAAACGAACGTTGCTTCAATTAATAACGAAATAGTTGCCTCAACGCTACCATTTACATCATTACCGATCGATGCTAACGTTAAGCATATGAGTAATTGGAATTGTGACGGCGAGATATTGTTCAACACGAGTTTAACTGTGAAGTAAGCTGTTTGTTACTTCAATTTCTCGTAAACAATTGTTAATCTCATTCATTTCCAGGTCATATTGCCAATTAGTTAAAGTATTCATGAAAAAACCGATATGTGGTAGCGTAACTACGGAAAATGACAATAAAGCATTTGAAGAATAGCAATTTTACATTCCTTAGGAAGTGATTGTTTCTATTTACCCGTCCATATGTTATAAACATTACTTAATTTTTATTTAATTATTTACCGGGCTCAAACCAATAAATATTTCTTATTATTGTCTAATTATTTTTAAATATAAAAATAGACGAAATTGTGATAATATTACAGTTTTATTTTATTTTCGATTTGATTTCATTGTCAATCGCTGAATCAATTTTGTGCTTAACAAAAATTCTCCGTTCAAAAACAGTTAATTTAACCCAATCATCAAACGATATAACAATTGGATGTAATCCACATAATCGACTCTGTTCTAATTTCAATTTCAATAAACCGGTCGGTTTATCGGTGTACCGTACGTATTGATTCCACCCACCAATAATGATATTGATAATTACCAAATCATCAGCATCGGTTCGATCGCGTAGTAAAAAATCTCTAGTCAATATAGTTCCCGTGTAATGTGCCGGATAACTTGACCGTATATCAGTTTCATTCCTTGTCCGTAGATTAAAGGCAATTAAAAGATCGGGTCGTTGATAATGCGGTATGGCGTGACATAAATGGTTGTAATCGTTATATAATTCCTGAACGGTATCTTTCATTTCGAGAAGTAAACGATCAGCGTTAGTTACTTTATAACCGGAACTCCTATCCGGTATGTAATGGGATAGAAATAGGCCCATTTTCGATGTTATCCGGTCGTTCAACAAATTTCCACTATAACTTCCTTTTAAATTAATCCTTGCGTACATGTCCAAACAGAAAATTTCCCGGGCACTCAACATATTATTACCGTATGCGGTATGAACGAATTTCGGATGTAGCACTGAACTAATCAATTCGTTATCGGACACGAATTTCATGGTTAGGTAATGTAAACATGTAGCAAAACAACGTGGATGTTGGGCTATTTCCCTCACGCGAGTTTTTAATTCTAAAAGAATGTTTTTACATAACTCCATTTCAATCCCTGATTCAGTCTGAATATCATACAATCCCATTACAAAGCTTATCCGTTCCATATCCTTCAACCGGGCTTCTTGTAGTTCATGTGCAAAACGTTCTATTATCGGATTTATCGATGCCATATGACAAAGCTGTAAATCCGATCCAGCCAAAGCGATATGTAGACAACTGAGTAGGGATAAACGTGGGATTTGTGGTACTAAAGTATCTAGTAGATCGAGTAGAACTGGTTCTTGAGGAAGCTTAGATGAATATCGAAGTATCTAAAAATCAAAAAACAATGATACTGTAAACTTTCATAACACAACATAAACACAAAATAATCATCTTACCTTTAAAATATTAACCAAAGGAATATCTTGGATCGTATCAACTTCCTGCTTTAACCGAATATAAATTTTATCAACAAAATCCGATTCCAATAATTTAGTTTTCGTCTTAAAGAATCCCATACACATAACGGCAATCTCATTAATGGACAACTGATCCAAAACATTTTTCATATTCTGTTCATAGTCATGCATTTCAATAATAGGCTGTCGAATTAAATTGCAATAAAACATTGTTTGAACTAATTGATTGGGCGAAAGTTTCTTAATCTTTCTACCAAATTTATTACTACTCGCCCACATAAATTTCGACTGTTTAGGCAATTGTAATCGATACCAATGATCACACACATACAGTACATGATTTGAATCCCATTTTTGGATCCTATTGCAACATATTGCATCCAATGCTGACCAAAGTTCTAAGAAGTTTCGGGTAGATGGTGATTCCGTTTCGGGTATTTGGATTAGAAGTTGGAGGGCTAAAATTAGCTGATCGTCCGTTAAGCTCGAACATCTTAAAATAAAATATTTTACAAATGAATCGAATATTTCATTTGATATACAAAGGTTATTATCCCGGCAAATTCGTACGATATGCGAAAAACCTGACATCAGTTCGGTGATATTTTTCGATTCCCAATTGGAAGTTTTAACATAATCGATAGACGGCCGAGTTCCATTATCACCATTCGAATATACATCCCGTAAAACATTGTAGTTGATGTTATCTTTTAAAACGTTATATGCGAATAGATTTTCATGTTCAACATAAACTTTGGCGGATAAACCTGACTTTATGGATAACTTTCTTGTGGAACATCTGATTATTTTCAGGTTAACCGGATGTCTTAACCTACTTATCACGTAATTACTAGTCACAACACTATAATTTAATATTTTTAACATTATATTCAATTTAAAACTAGATTTTCTTTATATTTTTTAATTTTAATTATCGAATTTTTCATTCAAACCCGCGCGGAACGCCAAAAATCTAACTAAGAGTTGTCAATTTTATTTTGATGGGAAATCGACTGTTTTCAAATGAACAGCTCAAATTTAACTGACTGATATTTCAACTTTTTAAATTTTCGTTGAATTTGAATAAATTTTAAATTTCGAATTATATGAAAATCATTATAAATAAGTTAGACCAATAATATAAAAATGATTATTATCCTAATTATGACCCCTTCACGAAAAAAATCTATAATTTGAAGAAAATATTTCACTTAAAAGACAGATAATGGAAATTTTGAGTTCAAAGTTGGATGTGAATTTCTATTATTAAATAATTTTCAAAAAAGAAATTGTAAAACTAAAATTCCCGTTTAAAATAAAATTTAAGAATGCCCTGCCCTACAAATTCATACCAAACCCCCTTTAAACCCTGTACCCTGAGGGGCCCACAAATTTTGTCCATTATATCCGGAGGTTCATTATATCGGGAATATCAGTTTTTGTAATTGAACGTAGGAAATAATGCTTTATTTATTGTTGACATCCTTAAAAAATCTGTAATTTTTATTGCAACATTCAAATTTTTTAAATAACTACCAAATCGTCGCTTGACCTCTTCATGGCATAATGGGTATGACGCCCGCTTTAAAGAGGGAGGTTTGCAGGTTCGAGGTTCGAAGCCAGGTGTCGACATCACAAAA
>JANTOP010026849.1:0-12301 GCA_027564815.1 Symmerus nobilis | reverse complement strand
GTGGGGGGGGGGCATATACCCCCTCTACCCCCCTCAATTGGCCCCTCTGGTTTTGAAGCTATTAACGATTCCCCATAATTCTTGATTACATGCCGAGAATTTTCTGAAGATGATAACAATTTTCTAGAAATGCACAAATTACAAGAAATGTTCAACCTTCATTTGGTATTAAAATTTTGAAATTCCGACCACCCAGTTCAGAGTTACACATTTTAACGTTCGATTTGTAAGAGGAAAAAATGAATCCTGGTGTTTTCATTTCCGCAGTAGAACCATACCTTTCTCGAATATCAACGTACAACTGTGTATATTCTTTTATTGCAATAAAATGAATGAACTTGAATGAATCTAATGCTTTTGATTCAAAAGCTTGACGGATATTTTTCCTGTAAAGCAGAAGGATGATCTATATTAGATCTTAATACTATCTTAATCATATTTTATTATAATCTTATTTTAATTTTATCTTAAATTAATATTATCTTAAATTTATCTTGATTTTATCTTAAAATTTCCACATGTTTATCTCATTCGCGAATAGTTAGGACAAACTTAATGCACAGCAAGATTTTTTATTGTCACAGAGTACTCGCAGGCCCAACTATTTGCGACAAGCCGCAATTATTTCGATGATTTGCAAGTGTAGTCGCGGACTGCACACCCGATTACCTATGTATCGCCTCAAGTTTAAATTGCGATGATCTAAATTTCTAGAGTCATGCGATCGCACTGCGATAAACGCATCTTGGCCTCATTTGAGATCACTCGGCGATGACTGTAAATTTTGATTTATCGTAATGTATATCGTAATGCGGTAGATTTGAGATCTGTAAGAGTTAAATAGAATATAGGTATTCGAAAACGCGTCAAGCGCGGAATACTCGCAGGCTTTCTCTTGCCGTAAAAAACACTTCTAAAAACCCATTCTCCCTTATTTCCTATCTTACCGTTCCATACCATCAGCAACGTTCCGTAATAAAAATATATCTTTAAAAGGGCTTACTTAACATTCGTTTTCTGATATCCTACCTTACACATATAGTGTGTACGTATGTATATTAATACATTTGAATGCGTTAATGGGTTTCCCACTTTACACATATAGAACATATCTTAACAGTCCTATACGTCAATATATCCTTTTTTATGTTGCAAATCGCTTGTTGGGCCTAACCATTTCGCATAATACAACATAAAAGTATCCTCTTATTGTCGATATATCCCTTTTTGCAAACCATTTATTTTTCTCCCATTTTCAGTATATACCAAAAAATATAAAATAAAGGGTTGTACGGTACGTACCCTATAAATCTCTATATGAAATCTTTTACCATCGAATCCTTGGAGTCGGAAAATTGTTCTGGTGAATTATTGTTCAGATACACGCGTCTGACTCAAATATACCTTATTATTGGTTTCTAATGGATAGAAGAAATATTATAGTTATATTCTCGATCTATTGTGGAGATCTGGTAAAAGGGATGTGATTATGTAAGGACACCTATCATATTTAGATATTTTAGATAAAGGAATCTCATCCATTTGTCTACTCAAATCAAGAATAATCAGTTTCTACTTTTGTGTTAAAAAATGAAATATGCGGACGGATTTTAAATGGATTTTAACTGGAACCACTTTTCTATATTAGAATAATTATATGATTTGAAATTGAAATGAATGGAAGTCCTGCAAGTGACAGGTATCCTTGCATAATTTTAAACTTAATCCTTTCAAATAATGTTGTACATGCGAAAAATATTATTATTCTAATATTTCCTTTTTTTATTTGAATGGTCGTCTAGAGGGTGGATTAATTTTGAATACGAAGGTATCGTATATGCATATAATATGCGTGCCGTAAAAGATATTAAACATATGAACAGGTTGGAAATATCAAAATAACGGTGTGATTTGACTAGACACAGTCTGATGATCCTAGAAAGAAACTCAAAAACGCACGATCCGGAGATGATCCGGAGACATAGTATAATTAAACCCTTCATCTATTTGTTAGCTATTAAATAAAATTAAGTAACCCTTAACGGTATCATAAAACTGTCAACCAGCTATTTTGTTTTTAACCAACGAAACCAGAATATTCATTGCAATTGTCAGTTAATAAATTCCTGATCATTGTTGAATATTTGTCCACAAATGAAATTGCAAACACATAACAACCCCGGGGGGAAAAAGCCATCAACTAATACGCTTTGCCCCAATTTATTATCAATATTTATTTGGAAGTGGATGTTTTCCCCGATTTTTTTCCGCTCTTCATTTTCTATATATAAACTTAAACCCAAATCCTTTTATATATTACATTTTGGTAGAATAGTTGGTTAAATGGGTAGGGTATCCTTGCAACCGAGAACTTATTGAGAAATGCTTGGAAATTAATTACTATATGATTATATGTATAACGCTTTTAACGGCAATATATTTCCCGATTTTAGTGTATATTGAGAGACAACAAAATTTCCAGTGTTTTCTTTTTCTATATAGGGAAAGTCAGTATATTGCTATATATTATACCTCCTACCTACCGAGAAAAAAAATCACAATCCTTTAATCTGACTTCCAATTAAATTCAATTGCTATCATTTGTCGTTTTGTTCTATCTCTTCAAATCCTTTACCGAATCCCATTCCAATTGAAACAGTTAAATATTTAGTATATCAACTGTATTTCTCTGTATCTTCAGTACCTTATAACGGAATACAGGAAAGCTTAAGGGTTGTAAAGTTGTAACCCCCCCTTTTTTAATTTCTGGTCATCTAGCTTTACCCTCTTTTCTGTAAAATCGTTATATAACAGTAATACGGTAAATTCAACATGGAAAATCGAAATGAAAGAGTGAGATTAAGATTAAGTGACGATTTGGGGTCGTTGATGAGACATTGAATAATGTTTCAATCAGTTGATGTCATTTTGAATGTGTATATGCCGGTTTGGGGGGGTGGGGGGTTTTTTTTTTTGGGAGACGATAGACTAAAAAGGGCTTAGCGTCACAAGTAGTTTGGGCCATCAACAAGACGAATCTATCCGTTTAAATGGTTTTATGGCTCGAGAATAATATATTTACATGCATTAAATGGGTTTAGTTCATTCAAGTTGAATTGTATCCAATATTGTAAGAGAGAGGACAACGACAAAAGCTTTAATTTTTCCATCCTTATTCCATTTAAACATGGAAAATTAATATTAAGGATTATCTCCAACATTTAAGACAAACCTGCATTCTATGATGAGGCAATTATACTTATATAAATAGCAATTCTACTTGCTATCAAGAAAAAAAATCATTTATATTAGATTAATCTTCTTACATTTATTAGATGGATCAACGAAAAGGATGTTTTGATTATGGGTGAAGATGAGACAATATTCATTTCCTATTATAATCAAATCAATGAAGTTGAAATGAATATTATACGACCCAATATCCTGTAATTATTTAAGGGTTTTCCATGTTCAATTATTCTTTAGAATCGGGTATTAATAGATAAGATGGCATCCGTTTAAAGAAAAACCGTTATTTAGGAAATTTCTTTTTACTTCTGTAGAACGTATGTTACGTTACGTTACTTTCCACTCGTACTCTCAGTACAATTTATTGGATCAACAATAAATTTTCTGCTACACATTATTACCGCCCACCCATTAAGCATTTCGTATGTAAAAGGAATCATATCTACGAGTAAATTCGTATAAAGGCGGATTTACGTATATCCTTTAGAAACTTTACTAATGTCTTATGTTCAAATATTACGAATATTTATAATGGATTTTGGAACTGCATATAGAAGATCTGGAACTAACTATTCCAAATCTTTTTGTTATTTTATATAAAGAAGTCGATTACAAAGTCGAAATTATAAATTATCTTTTTAAGGTCAATTATTTAATGTCAATATCTGTTTAAAGATAAAGATAAAAAACATATTAATAAAGAATAGTAGATAAGTATCCTTACTTAGCTCATATAGAGCAGTAGCGTGCGGTCAACATCTGCATAAGGTGTGCAGAATTTTATGACCTCTTACCATACGCGTTTGCTTTATTCAAGAGAGCATTATTCACTGCTATTACTATTAGAATGCGTGCGGAACATTTTCTTCGGCCGGAAAAAAAATACGCAGAACGCAGAAAGTTGCTTTGACAGTTAGGTGAAAATACAAAAACTAAATACTTCGGAAAAGTGGAAATTTACCTAAGAAATATCAAAAATTCGTAAAGGCTCGCACCCAGATATTTAAATATCGGACATCGAGACATTTGATCCGGATTTCTTCGGATCCAAAAATGTAATCATCAAAAATACAAAAATATCAAAATTAAACTTTTCGTACAAAAGCTACGTACAAACTTAAAAGCTCCCTGAAAGCTTTATATAAAATTTCGTTTTCTATCTAGATAACGGTCCTTTAATGAAAATTTAATTTTTTCCAAAATAAAGCATTAAAAATCTTGAAAGCTCATAGAAAGCTTAAACTTAAAATGCCATTTTATAATTTGGAATAAAATATGCAATTTTCGCTAAAAACTTTCTCTATCCTTTGTAAGCTCAGAGAAAGCTTTATGTTTCGTACTTAATTTTATACATTCTAAAACCCTCTATAACCACGCCTATACCCATTTTACCCAAATTGCCCGAGCTTTTAAAGCTTCGTATATGTAATTATTGTATATGTTTCGCACTCAAGAAAGCTTCGTTGGTAATCACTGTTCTAAAACATATTTTCTATCCAGATATCGGTACTTTCACAAAAATTTCAATTTCAATTTACCAGGAAAACAAACATGTTTCAAAAATCATGAAAGCTCATTGAAAGCATATAGGAAAGACAGTAGGAATTAATTGAACGATATTTAGAGAATTCAATTAAATGCCAAGAAAAGATAAGATTAAGTCAACAATATGCGAGCGAAAAGTCGGAAAAGATAAGAAAATATTCGCTAAACTCGGGAAGAATCTAACAGTCCCAGGAAAATGTTAGAATATCAGAAGAACTTTACGAAAATATCGACAAAATTGGAAAAGTCCGAAAAGCCGGAAACTTTCTAAGAAAAGAAACGTTGAGAAAACGTATAAAAAGTCGATATTATGAAAAGTAGGGAAAAATTCGGATAAATTTAGGTAAGTTGCGGCAAATGTCAGGAGAAAATTGGAATTGGGAAAATTTCAGAAAAATGTCGGTAAAAATCTAATCAAAATGGGCGAAAACGCCAATAGAGTTAACGCCAATTTCTAGGGAAGTTCCAATTAATTATGGAAAATTGGGGAAAGGAGACAATTAGGGACTAGTTATCCCTCCAAATTCCTAACCTTTTTACAGATTTTGTATTTCTTTTGACTGTTTTAACAAAACACATAAATTCTGCGGATAGATCTCCACTCGACAGCTAAAAACTAGTGGCAAAATTCTACAGAATTGAATATGTCCTCAATTAGACACCTAAACTGTTTGTTATGAGGCATGTCAGATTATATTGCGAATTTCTATCGATATAAAGTCGAAAAAAAATCGGTAAATAGTCTGGAAGAAGTCGGAAAATTTAAGTAAAAATTTGGGAGTCCTCGGACAAGTGATTGGATTCTTTTATAAATTTCGATGTGGAATATTTAAAAGATGATCTGAATAATCTAACTATATGCAAATTTTTAATTGAACTACCCGAGGGATTCGAGAAGGTGTGCTCTGCGCCTAGTGCGCGTTAGACTGCACGCCACTGATATAGAGAATCATCGCGTTAGGTTCTTTTTGAATGGGATGTGCCAGTCTGATCTACTTGATTTACGTTTACATGAAATTACATATATTCTTTATTATTTTTTATTATTTTGAAACGATATGTAAACTTTAAAAATTTTCATTAAAAATAGTGTTTTCTTCATTAAAAAATTATTCGAAAAACTTTTCATAACGCCGGACGTGTCGTGTATTATGGGAAAAGTGCTGAGGTTTGGCAGAACGACTGTAGCTCCGGCCGTATGTGTTTGAGCATATTATCGTCCGAAGAGAAAAGTTAGCTGAAAGATGAAGCTCTAATGTCCATTCATTAGTTTTACCATTTTATCTTGTTATCTTGTTTGGCGGCGCTACAGACCAAAATATCAAAAACTTCCCATAACACCCGCCCCTCCCCTACATATTTTATAATTTTTTCAATTTTTCATATTGTTGTAATTTTATTTATATTTATTTTTTCGAATTAGAATATACGCCGGTACTACAAGCCAGCTTTAATTCCATCTTCACCCGTATCTTCTACATATCCATCCACTTGGAAAGCCGGATGTGGAATCATCAAATAAGTATGATTTATATGAAGGAGACAAGAGATGAGATGGGATGAGTAAAATAAATGTACTATACGCGGGTCAATGTTTACAGGAAAGCTAAATAGTGACGGGCTAAATGAAATCTTTATTAAATAAAATGTTTATATTTTATAATATTTATTTTAATTATTCAATATACTTGTATTAACAAATGTACTTATATATCTCTTAATTAATTTATAAATTTGAAATAAAATCAATCCTTGGAAAATAATTTATGGATTGAGTGTTCCATTAACAACTATACCTTCCATATGAGCTGTTAAGTTATACGTGCCAGAAATATCCATGAATCCTCGACTTTTTCAGAATTAAAAAACATTTTCATATCCAATCTTCAATTTTATAAGTATATCTATTCTATACAATCAATCGTACGAATCGAAAAGATGAATTATACGGGATGAAAAAATCGCCTTGAATCCTGAAGGAAAAAAAAAATTAAATAAATAAATTTCGAAACTCTCTAGACTAGACAAGAATCTACTGGATAAACATTTTATCGGAGATAAAGAAATTTATATGGGAAAAGGAGCCCATCCCATAATAACTATGATATTATGCGGTGCATTTTATTATGCGGATTTTTATAAACTTTGTATTGTAAGCATAACACATCTATCTAGATTTTTCTTTCATCTTCACCAACCGAGTTTTTCACCCATTGACGTGATACACTATACACAATTTCCTTATTAAATTTTCTTTTCTTGATGCAGACCATTTTCAAACAGTGCATCCGATTTTCCTATCTATCAATGGTGGATGGGAATATATAGGACAGAAAAAGAAATTTGGTTCATCCTATCAAGTATTATAATGTATTTTTCAAACTTCCACTTGAACTATACACTTTTATTGCAATAAAAGAGCGGCGAACGGAAGAAAAACTTACAACCTATCCAAAGCAAAAACTGGGGCAAATATCATTGAATTCTGTGTGGATTTCCACATACGAACCCGAAGCGAATGGGATTGAAACAAGGAAACTCTTTGGGAAAGGAAAATCTATATATAACACCCTTAATATGAATTGTAAACAATATAAAATTAAACTTAGAAAATAAACTACTTGTAAAAGTGCATCTTCAAATTCAGTATAGTATCTTGGTACTTATAAATTTTATTCAAAGGAGTTCAATGCTTCGGTTTTGAAGCCAACCTTGTTATTTAGAAAGATGTTTCCCAATTTAAAATTCTTATCGATCAACCATTTGGAAAACTAATAGAATAGTATTTTCTAATGAAATTCCGAATTTTTAATTTCCTGTTTTTAAAACAATTTCCCAAAAAAAAAAAGTAAAGCAATACAGAATAGGAATAGTTCCTCTGAACTTGGGTGGAATATAAAATGAATTTCAAGTGTAAGTACCTACTACATGCGTGTCCTGTAAGTTTATTCCAATATTAAGTCAACTGATAAATTAGATGGGAATTTCTAGAATTTCCCGTTATCCATCGAACATACTTAGATGTTACAGGTTAATTCGAAAGTATAATCTTATTTATTTTCAAATTTCCATACTTACCTAACAAAACCTTTCAACGGCTCCATCCTGTAATAAAATAAAATGTAATAAAGGAAAACTTCACCGAAGGAAATGTTGAAAGTTTCAATTCGAAAAAGTGCAATAATACAGATAAGGATTCACAATTAAATTGCATTATAAATTGAAGGTTTTGGATGGTCCGCATATAAAGTTTATTGTATAAAGGAAAAATTTAAAGTCAAGATAGCCGGTAAATAGTATAAAAAGGATATCTTTGAAATGAACTCTACTTATACTATATATTACATTTTATTACCTATCAAGAATCTCTGGTAAAGGAGATCAAATTGAAGGCATTTATATTGAGACTTTTACAATATTGCAACAATTTGAAATTGGGAAAGTTAATGTATTGTTTACCAATAGCAAATATTTCTTCTTAAAGTTCCCGATTTAATTTTTCCATTCCTTATTTCTAGTGGTCAATAATACCTATATCGATACTTTATACAAAGTGTTAAAAGTTAAACGTTCATTTTCCAATCATTCCAATCATTTGGTTAAAAAGGATGTTGGTTTTGATCTTGATCTACCCTAATATAGCCGGATATTGCCTAGAATATAAGGAAATTATTATTTATTTTGGAAATAAAATTAGGGAATTAAACGAAAGAATGTCTAATTAGGGAATTAAATGCGATGTCTTCAATAGGGCTTATGAAGAACAGAAAAGGCCATTAATTTATAAAAAAAAAACTATCCCAAATTTACTTATGAGATATTTAATATAAGTAATTTGGGACGCTTTTACAATAACAACTGAAGAATGTCGTGAAAAATTAGTGAAGGAAACCTAGGTTTTTCTAAGTACCTATTGTTATTTTCCATTATTATTTGCTTAATATACGGAAAAAGTCAGGAATATCTAGGAAAAGTCTGGAAAATATATTAAATTTTGGTAGCAGTCTGAAAGAGGGTCAAGAAATCAGAAATTTTGTAACAAACATTTTAAAGTGTTATCGGAAATTTGAAATTCGTTTGTCTGAAACCATTTTTGTCTTTTAATGGATCGGAAAATCTAACGATACAAGATTAAACTGTTTTCATAAAAGTCAATACAGAGGTATACTAGAAAATTGGTAACTTTTCAGCAAAACACTTAAAATTTCCGGTAAAATATAAAATTTGGAAATATTGAAGTAGATTCAAATAGGGGATAACTCAGGTGATCTATCAATGCCATAAGGTTGTGACTTCCGTTCCCAACATATATTTTCAAAATCCCGTCAAAAATAGAATCGTCAGAAACTAAAAAAATTAACAACTATAATTTCTAAGAAAACAAATGAAATTAAATTATATTTTCAATTATTCCAATGTATATCTTAATAAATATCCAGCAAATTTTGTTAAATTTTTAAAAAATTTCTAGATTTTATTTTTTTATCAAAATTTGAAACCAAACGCCGATTTCATGTAATTTTCCTAATTATCCCGAAAGACTTTCAATTTCCGAAAAATTTTATAACGGAATTGGAAAATCTAATGAGGCAATATTAAAGGCAAGAGTGTATAGTGAGGAAATTGTAGAATAAACTTTTTCAAAAAAGTAACCCCCTACTTTTATGGGGGACACCATAAAAACAGTGGATGTACAAAAAAATCACTAATTTTCCCAACCTCGTAACAAGCTTAAACAATTTTTATATAGCAAAACTCCGAAATGAGTAGTTAGCTTAGCTCGTTAGGTTTACGGAGAAAATAGGTTAAGCTAAATATAACAAATTTTTCTTAAAAAATGTTGATCAAATATCAAGGTGTATTTTAAAGTGATAAATTTTTGACAGAAAAAATTGTTCGCTCTATTAACTTATGAATTTAGAAGACTTAGAAATTCGAAAAATTTTTGAAAATTTGACTTCAATTTGACTTCATTGGCTAATATTTAAAATTAATGGAAGGGTAATAATAATTTATGTATTTTTGCCATTGAAGATGAGCTTAGGCATACGCAGAAATGAGGGAAGAGTAAGATAGTCCAAGAAAAAATGAAAATACCTGAAAAAATACAGAGAAATTTGAGAGAGCGGAAAATTGGGGAAAATCATAATGAAAATCGTGATTAAAAATTAATTAACATAAATGAAGGGATAATTCAGATATTGTTTCTGCGACATTTACAGAGTTATTTTAGTTTTTTCCGACTAATATTTTCTTCTATGCAAGAAAGCGAAAAATATGGCGTTTTACATGTCTCAATTTCGAACTTTCATTCAATTTCCTTTATAAAATCAAGGGTTTACTATTACTAATTATGATCAGATCCACCCTATGTTTCAGGATATGTATAAAATTTATCTTTAAACAATCGATTCTAAATGTCTCGCCTCAATCCACATTTAAAGACATGAGATCCACACCATATTGAGATTAATAAAAAAAACATTCAAAGGGAATAGATAATATTACGAATATATGTTGGGGTTGTTCTGATTATACCGGCCAATGGTAATCTGATATGAGAATAACTTACCTGGCTTCCTTTACATCGGTATAATATACTAACCAAGAGATAATATCGTAAAGTACCTACATTCATGTATTACACAGGGGTAATAATTTGTATGAAATTTATTGCAAATTTGTATATTTAATTATAATGCATTTTCGTATCTTGCGTATGCAATATGCATACATAAAATGAAAGGCCGCGTGCACTGATGAGTTATCTGATCGATCACAAATCAAATTGATAATCAACCAGTCAACCCTCGATTTACCCTCATAAACTCTAACTACTATCTTTTCATTGTTATTTCGGAATCTACTTTATTTTCTAATGAAACATCTAACTCGTATCTAAAAGGAGGTAAAATCTTGAATCCAATCCTAACTATAATGATTTTTTCGTTAAATTTTTTATTTTTTTATTTTTTGAAATATATTAATCATCGTCAATGAATTTTCTTTTGTATCTGGGATATGTGTTTAATGGCTTAGGGAAAACTGGGGAAATTCAAGTATGTTAATCAAGAGATTCATTACATTTGCTTATCTCTAGAATTTCCTTTCAAACGAAATGAATAATGTTCCTTTCTACCGAACTGTACCTCAGGTGGGATGTGGTTTAAATCGAATAAAATAAAAAGTACAGCTAAAGTTTTGACGTTATCTGATATATCTTATTTTGAAAATAAAAATATACGTTTTTCTGAAGAAAAAAAAATATATCTCTATACGGGAAATATATCTTGTCCGACAGATATCTCATTATAGTATACTCAAAATTGATTGGAATTGTAAATTTTTTTTAAAAAAAATTAATGCTTAATGATTGTTATTCAAATTTCTTCCGATTATTTCCGGGAGAAAAATCGGGTAAAATTCTAGTAAATTTTTAAAAATCGAAACATTGAGGTCCTTCATTCTTATCCACATTACTTTATCTAATAAATGTTAGAAATAACCTCTCTGATCACCCCGCTGGCACAATGAATAATGTATTCCGGCAATTGGGATGAACGCATATAAGTGTGTTACCAACAATAGTTTGGTGAAAAAATAAAAAAAAAATAAAAAATGAAATAAAACTTGTGTGAAATTTCAATTCAAACATAAATTTCTGTCATTTTTCATTGGAGACCTACTTTATATTATGACGGAAATGGGGGTTATCAACGATGTAATAATAAAAGAAATTTATAGAAATAATTCGGTATATTAACGTAGCATATAGCAAATCGTTTTGTACCGGAAGTGCGTTATTATAATTTTGATTGGGGCCGGATATTTTCCTCATTTCCTATCATATTCTTATGATACTTATAAAAATATACTTATAAGTGACGCACTATTAGATTAATTCCATCATTATGATAAATATAACAAATCATAAGCGGGGGACCCTTTTTTCGCCACGCTCAATTTTTCATAGCCGATAAGCCTGAGTGTAAACGGATACACATAATAATTGATGTAATATTTTTTTTTATTACAAATAAAAAGGTGTCCAAATTTAAATAAATAAAATGGATTTTTGATTTATTTCTTTTATTATTAACAACTAGAAAGATCGAGCAACGCTTTAAAAGGGTTGCTTTTATAGTTTATGGGGCAATTTATCATATAGGAAATAAATTTGTGTGGTTGAGGAAATGTCATGAATTTAGGTTGTTGGTATTTTTTATTTGAATATATTTAAATAAAGTAACTAGATTTTCCATTTTCTTCGATCTCAATTGCTATTATATATTAACCATGAAAATGCCACTAAAAATTCTCTGATAAATTCTTAAAAATTAATCAAAACAAAACTCAGAATTTTATTTTTTTTATTTTTAATAAACAGGCTATCTTGGCTATAAAATAAGAAGGTTGTCTGGAGGATTTAAAAAAAAAAAAATACGGATTTTACAGCATGTTGAAATTTTTTTTTTCGCATGATTTTTTTTTAAAAAAATCCTCCAGA
>JANTOP010026838.1:0-12302 GCA_027564815.1 Symmerus nobilis | reverse complement strand
AGAAATTTACGACACGGCTCCACTCAAAGCTACTTATCTCCATAAATAACGGTCCGATTAGTCTGAAATTTGCAGAGGATACTTTTGAAATATGCTACTTTTAGAAAATGCAGAAAATTATTACTGCATGTAACCCCTTAAGTCACCAAAACTTCCATATGGAAGCGCCTAAACTCCCTCGAGGAGTGATGGTAAAGAGATGATGAAAGTATCGAAATGTCGGAAATATTTCCGTGAAATTCACGATCTAAAACTATTTATGTAATAAAAGTATGATTGGCATCTTCTCCAACCTACAGTATAAAAAATGAAGGAATAGGTTTAAAATAATGCACCCTTTACATTACTTTTGAACGCATTTTCTCACGTCATCTAATGGTATATAAATCCAAATTTCTATTAAATTTTTCTGGGGATATGTAATTTTTATTACCGGATTTAGTAGTAAAAACGAAAAAAAAATATCGGACTAATAAATTTGTAGATACACCAGGATATAATACTATATATGTATAGTGGGTGTTATTCAATGACCAAAAATATGTACACTCATCAACAAGTTGATAAATGAATCGTTTAATTTATTTTTTTTCCTCTAACCTCCTTTATATCCACCCTCCATTTCGGGTAGTTTATCTTGAATTGAAAAGACATAAAGTCAATTGAATTTTCACCAAACGACTTTTTCATCGTTTTTAGGACGGTACCGTATTATAGATTTTCTCTGCGTTTGTGGTGGCCGTTTTATTGGGAGTTAGGCGTACAATTCTCGATTCAAACAACGTAAAGGCGGTCGACTATGGAAAAAAAGAAATAAAAAGTAATATAATAGCAAGAATGATCGGAAATATTTTCGTATTAGACGAACCAATGATAACAAAGTTATATCACAGTTAGGTTTACTTGATTAACAAGAACAATAGTATTACTTAGGATTTGATCAAATTTCTTGTTTTGGGACGAAGATTGAACTGTGTGTGTAAGAATTGAATTCTATTCCAAGGCAAATTTATTACGTATCTAGCTATGTTTGACATACAGACGATTATGTCGCGCAGTTGAATTAAAAGCCAATATCGTCGTTAATTATAGGGAAAATGCTGTACCTAACTGAAATATACAATATACGATACGTTAGATAATAAAAAATTCGAAAACAAATTTCTCGGCATAGTGGCAAAATGTTCTAAACGGAAAAGCCATCAATTGGAAAACAACAATACATTACATTCACGTTTTTCCTCAATTTTATATAAGACAGTTCTATATACCTGACGGGGTAGATGTAGAAAAAAAGTCTATTTCAGTACATTGATACTACTCATTCCTACACATTTTTATTTTCCAATAAAAGACTTGATGAATTTCTCATTTACAACAATCCATTCGGCTTGCATAAAATTCCTCAGTACATTCGGAGTCCATTTATTTTGACTTTTGCAAAATTGATGACGTAGTCGGAGTTGTTTTAACGCAGATTTAGCTACGTGAAATATGTTTTCTATTGGGGTGAAAATTACTTTTATTTTTATTATCCGACTTTTTTCGGGCTTCGTTTGGGATAATATCTGTTAGCTAAATATATGTATAGTTGTTTTATTCTCTCTTATGACTTAAATTAGGTTTGGTGAAATGATGAATTGGTAGACAATGAGATTTTCAATGGGGCCCGGGAAAAATTATGATCATACCACAATGTTGGTTAAGTTATTTTTATGGTTAATGTATATTTAACATTTTATGGGCATATTGTTTTTGGATTTCGTTATACCGTATAGGAGTGGCGAATATTTGATTCAAAACAACAACAATTGTGGATTTATAGATTTTAATACAATTCAGAATTGTCTTTATCTTTAAATTGTAATACAAATCGAATCGAATTCTAATAGATTAGTAATTAGATAATTGATAGGATTAAGATGATAATTATTTAGAGTATACGTATTATCATCGACCGATACAAGGCAATATGCAAGTTTATCTCAAAACCACTTCTACCGATATCTATAAATTTGTGTGCTTAAATATACCATTAATATTGATTTTATGATAAAGACCAATTTTAGTTAAAAAAAAATTGAGAAACAAGAAATAACTCCATGTAGGATTTTCATCAATAATTATTGTATATACAAATATCCTTATATGCAGAATTACTGTCTAACTATTCATCCCTATCGTATATAAATTATTTTCAGAAAGGACTAACCCGATAACCATGAATATGCTTGAGTATTAGTATAAAAACCTAGGTATACAAAACTCGTATGTCGAGAAATCCATATATTAGTTATCCGTGGTCTGTGGTGTGAAGATGCGATGGATGGTGGATGCTGGATGTTAATTTTATGCTCATTTAGTTCAATCATAAGAGTGATGTAAATTTGTATTATGTGTAGTCTGCAGAGAAATACATATGAAGTTTTACATACGAGTAGATGATTTTATAATAAATTGCGCATGATTTGCAAAGTAACATATAACTATATTTATATTTATATTATGTACCATATAGGTTAACAATTGTATCTATTTCCTATACACATCTTATATATATTATGTATTTTATTCATCTCTTGATGGTATATAAGATGGCTATGTAAATGATATAATAAATTACGATACTTAAGCAATAATATAGATATATTTCAAAAAACACTTTGAATTTAACAAGCATGTCAATTGTTTATACATAATAACATTTTCGATTAAAGTTACTTTCTCCATCAGACTCGTAGAAAATAAGGATGAGTTCAATAGTTATCTGAGATACATAAACCGTGTAAGTGTATCTACATTGTGTTTTTATACATATGGAATATATAAGTACCTATAAAGGAAATTAGAATGCATATGAATAATATAATGAAAGTACCAATAATTATTCGTGTAGGTATATAACAATTACTAGTATATCGTCCGTATACAGTCAGAACGCACTAAGTCATAAAATGTAGTTTTGAGTAAATCGATTTTTAAAGTTATCATGATCTCTAAAACATATGGGAAAAATGACTTAATGCAATCTTGTCATAGCTATATCTTTGAAACTATCCTCTACCTAGTTATGAAACTTTAATAGCATAGAGTTGATTCATTATGCTACACTTTCCCATCATTAACTCAAAATTGTAAAAAACTGACTTAGTGTCTTCTGGCAGTATACCGACGATATAAATAATATAGGAAAATAATACAATACAAAAACTTGATTTAGTCGATCAGTTATTTTCGAGATAATCAGCTATTTAATGAAAATAGGTCATTTTTCTAACAATTAAATTTTAATCTGCAATTAGTTATATTATATAAATATATTATATGATTTTAAATATAATTACGTAATTAATAAATTATACGTTGATGAATTATATTTAATTATTAAATTTTGATAAAAGCTATTTTTTCCATTTAACAATTTCAAATGGCTTCAATTATGACCAAAAATAATTCTTTTATCCGTCGCCGTCGGTTTCATTTTATGATATTCACGAAACTATTACTCAGTACCTAGTACCTTCATCCTAAAATTTTCATTAATTTTAAATTTAGGAAAAAACCAATTTCGAAGTTAGAGCCAGGTTTACAACCGTTTAAAAAAAGCTCAAATTCATTTTTTCAAAATTTCCAGTAGAAACAAAAACCTTTATTTCCGTCTATTTCTCCTTTAATTCTTTTTAGTTATTTTCTTCTTTTAATGATAATCCTACCTTCTTGAAATTTTCACGATTCCATAATTTTCCTGTAATAGTTACCTAAAAACATGGTTTTTAGAAACGCGTTTTCAAAATGAATATACGCTTTTCAAAGTTTACGACCTATCGACCTTACGACGTTCAAACCTATGACGCGTGTCAGAGGTGACACGACAAGACATTTTGGGTGACACTCAGCTCCGGTTGTGCCTGTCAAATATTCTTTAAAATTAAAATAAGTAAATGAACAAAATAAAATAAGTAATAAAGTAATAATGTTAGAGTACTGAATTTCACTGTATTGTTCTTTTATGTATAAAACTATGTACATGGGAGAGGACGGGGAGAAGCGACGCACTTTTCTTTTTTTCCAAATATTTCCCTATTTAGATCGAATTTCGAGTCATGTCGGATATTATATGATAATAGTATTGGCATACCGCAACTTTTGATACGTAGTACACTATGGTGCTACCCCGATAAAAAGTATTTCCGAATTTTCTGTGTATCAAAATCTCCGGGTGAAGCGACGCTACCGGGTGAAGAAGCGACGCATCATATGGGGCGAAGCGACGCACCATATGGGGCGAAACGACGCACCCGAATTTTCACTGTTATTCAGGTCAATTATCTAAAATATAAGTAACTAAACAAAATCTTTTGGTTTAATGGTGTTTTTTGTTTAAAATAACAAGAAGAAATGAACTTAAATATCAAAATTAAGAGTCGTAAGTCGATTCTTTTTATTTCATATTTCGAAAGTAGAACTCTTCTCGAATATACATATAAAATGCCGTTACTCTTATGTCGAAATTCTTAAAATTGTTGATTTAGTAGCAGAAAAGGTGTAGCGCCGCGCAGACTCGTTTATATTCAATTCATTTAACTTAGAATTGTAACTAATAAACGCGATTTTATCGAAATTTTTTTTTATTAACTTGGCCGTGATAACTCGTGAACGGAGGTTTGGATCAACTTAAAAAAATTAGAGAATATGTAAAACACGTGTCATTTCACGTCCAACCTCCGAAAAGATTTATATAAATTCGCGTTTGGCCGCAGAAGTCGCGAGTTTTTATGTTTTTTTTTTCAAACTAAATTTTCACGAAATAATCCTAACCACCAAAATCGAGGTGGTTTTTAGCCACCAAAATCGAGTTTACAATTTTTGTTATGATTCAAAGTTTCAAAGTTTAATGAACAATGTACATCAGGGATGCATATGTAAAATGACTTTAGGGGTAAGAAAATATATTTTGAAATTGTTCCTGGTTCATATAAACATAATTTTTATAAAGTAATTTTTATTTTTCTTTCGTTTTATAGCTAAAAGAATTTCATGGCGTTCTTTCAGCCATAAAATGAAAAAACAAAAAAATTATGTTTTCGATCTATTTTTTATTTTCAATATTCTCTTTAAATTCATATATCAATTTTATTTCTCAAGGTTACAAATCTATTGTTCCTCGAATTCTAAAATGAAAAAGCTATAAAATTATTAATGATGTAGTTTTAATACAAAATGTTCATATTATAATCCTAAAATTCCTAATTCCTTTCATAAAGAGCCTGATATAAAATTGTTGTCATTTATTTATTTGATATACCCTGTATTGAAACAAAATATGTCAATAAAAATTAATTTTAACAATAAACATTATCGAAAGTTCAAGCGAAAAAAAATAGCAGACAAAAATGTACAATAATTAATTACCCCCCAGTCAAATAAATTTAATTCGCTGAAATTATTTTTAAAGTTGAACATGAGCAATTATAATTTTTATTGATCTCGTTATTTATTTCATAAACAAATATGCATAACCAATTACATACATATTTCTATACATTTATAAAGGATACTAAAAAAAGTGTTGGACATCCGAATAACATAACCGTTAAATTAAGAAGGGATTTTTTTTTCTGAAAAACGATAAAAACTCAACAATAAATGTAGATTTTGAAGTATTGCAAAATTCGTATAAATTTTAAATTTTACGTATTTGCATAACAAAAGCTTTGGCCATCATTACCGGTATTCAGTATAGTTTGAGTTCGACGAAGTCGTGAGATCTCCTCAGTGCCCGAATTTATATTTTTATATATCGACTAACCGTGAAAAATATGGCTAGCTTGCTTGGTCAACAAAATTTCACATTCAAAATAACAAAAATAAAAAAATGCTTTTTGCTTAATGCTTCTCAATAAAATATCTTAGGTATGTGTTAAATAATTATAATTGCTTAAAATATGAGTAATATAAAGTATTAATATTAAAATATTTTAACAATTTAAATTAAACACTAAATTGTTTTATTCGTGTTACTTTAATGATAAGTGTGGAAATACTTTCAATATTTTATCGATGATTTTTAATCGTTAAATTTTTTATTAACTATTTTTAAATAGCTTAGCTTATGTTCTTATTGTATAATTAATAATAACTCCTAAGATATAGATTTTGTGACTTATATTTTTTATTATTTGAAAATACTATATAGTAAAGTAGGGAGAGACGCCGCCTATTTTTAAAAATCGATGTAAAATAAAGTAAAAGAAAAAAAAAATTGTTAACTAAAATATTGTCAAAATAGTTTGAAGATCCTGCAATACCATAATTAATATGTTCTAGTGAAAATCAATTTTTGAAATCATTAATTAGGTAGGCTCAATTTAAAAAACATGTATTTTTTCTTGTAGATTCGGGCTCTACTCTTCAAGATAATAGAAATATTCCTTTACAGTACCCCTTTCTGACCATTAGTTCCAGAGTTATTCCCATTTAAAAAAACTAGAATGACGGTTGAACCGACAAAATTCAAATAATCGTACTTGAAATTTTGAATAGTTGAAATTGTTATCTCGTAAATTAGGGGGAGGAGAGAAAAAATAAAAAGAAACGTATTAATATTTTTAGATTAAGAATCCGAATGTACATTGAAAAGGGCATCTTTTTTTTTGAGCCTACCTAATTATTAATATTATCAAAAAAGAAAAAATGGGTAGATAAGCGGCAACTCTCCCAAAGCGGCGTCTCTCCCTACTTTACTCTACAGTATTTGTTAGAAATCGCAATACATTCCGAATTGTTTATTGTTTATTGCAAGGGTCGGCAACCTTTCTATAGTGCGGATCAAAATCAACCAAAATGTGAGATTAAGAGAACACTTCGGGTAATTGGTATTTTCGTTTTTAAAACAGTCTTTTTGGTGAATATGATGTCCCCGAAATAATTATGTGCATAATATATCAATTATTTCAATTTTTCCGGAGAGAGAAAATAAAATTGGACATTGTTCAGTTCGTCACTATTTAATATAAGACATTTATTTTTGAAAATAGAATTGTTAATACTCTTAACGCTTGTATTTATAATAGTATAATTACCTTCACATAACAGGACAATTTGTAATTTAGCAAAACTTAAAAAGAAACCCTGAATTTGGTGGACATATCCGCTTTTGGCGTAACTATGTGAGCTTCTTTTATGGTATATATAACATAAACAGAATAAGGATTAAAAATTTATTTAATAAATTTAATTTATTTAATTCAGACGAAGAATTAAATAAATACATATCTGCTTTTGGCAGCACATCATATGGCTCCGGACATATCAGGTTTTGTAAAGCGTTAAAATAAAATATTTCCTATTAAAATTGGCTTATCAACTTCAGGAAGACGGTAGAAACCAAGTATATCTCCAACTTAAGCCTAAAAAGTGAAAATGGCAAAAAATGTATGTTATATCCGCTTTTGCCAAACGGCCACTGAAATATAAACGCATTTTTAATATTGAATTCCGACAAAGTTTCAAGGGTAATGACAATAATTGGGGTTCTACTATCTACTTGTTAGAGAGGTGGGAATTAGAGTTTACTAATAAATTGGTTGTTAAAAGAAAGTTAGGTCTCTCATTTTTCTTGATAACAATTATAATATATGATTGAAAGCCAAGCTAACGAAATTACTAATATATAGGTAAACTTAATATTTTCGGATATTTTATTAATATAAATCTGAAGAATTCGAAACGCACAACGAGAAACTTTTCGTTTTTAAAAACTGATTCTAAATCTGCAAGGGGCCAATATTATAATGCTAATATAGAATTGTATCTTTCCCTCATTATATAAAACTGAATAATAGATTATAGATTTCGGAAAACGAAGCTCGAAATTCCCATGTGACTACTTATCCAAACCTAAATTTTATTTATTTACTGATGCAGATCCCGATTACTTACAACTTTCAATTAGTTATTTTTACTTGGCTTTACTTAAGAGAGTATGTTGTATATGATGAGATGAGATAAAACTTTCCCTTTAAAGTTTTGTGAAAAATATTCATCGATAACAACAGAAGATATTGTAAAATCCTGTGAATCACTTACATTGAATAGAATACTTCGTATCAATACAGTATTTGTATTATCAATACATATGCATTAGGCATCCGAATAACCGCCACGAACTTCCACAAATCAATAATAATTATACTGCTGCTAAATAATTAATCCGTCAGCAGAAGTTAATAAAAATGTATACCAAGGCAACTTTGGTCGATGAAATGTGTTAATGGATAATTGATAAACACTTTAAAAACATCATACATGTAGGTAATTCGTGCCTGCATGGTCAAACGTCCGAAGGTGATAGGGTATGATGAGAAGCAATCGCATGGGCGGGAGGAGGTGGGTCCAAAATCTCTTGTATTCGAGGTATGGGGTGGCAAAGATTCTTTTATGGATTTCGACATGTCACCTCTCTATGTCCTATCTCTTAAACTTCTTGGCATTGAAGGCTCGTTGGAGAAGTACATAAATTTTCTTTTTAATGACGTATAACATTTTGCAATTATGTATGTGGTATGTATGCTAAAGTATGTAGTTTTCTAGCCAAACACTTTTTTTTCATTTTTGAAGGCAATGAAAAAATAGACAGATCAAAATTTAAACGAAAAGAAGTATAAATTTGTAATGTGATTTTTTCGAGATACATATTTGAATTTGAATAAAAATCATTATCCATTTTACTTATTTCCTATTTTTCCTAAATTTTGATTAGTTTTTGATTGATAAATTATATAAATGCATATTCTACTACCGAAAATTATACAGATTTAAAAAAGCATCGATAACTGAAGAATTGCAATGGAGCACGCTACGATTTTACCCAAAAATTTATAATTTTCCCTAAATATAGTTCAAAATAATATGTTATCATACTTTCAAAGTCATGAAGTAAACCTTTCTGGAAGTGGTTTTTTTATTCTAACAATAAAATTTCACCCTAACGAAAAAATAACAGTATTTTATTCAATAAGTGGAACGATGTTAAGAGGAAGGAAATAATCCACAATTTTTTTGATATCATATTAATAGTGTATAGCCGCGTCGCAGGATGTACTAGTATTTACGAGACATAACGACATAGTGGTTATATTGTAAAGTAAATATGTGGTCGAATTTTATGTGAAAATGGTCACTTTCATTTACCACTCAAATATTTAATGTCTCGTTAGTAAGAAAAATGTTAGAAGGGAACTGAAAATGAAAAATCATTGAACAAGAAATACTATAGTATGCAACCGAGATTCATTATTGTCCTGCGGTGCGTTTGTTAAGACATTATAATAATATTATTTTTTTATGGATAGATATTGTTAATAAATAATTTAATTATACATCATAAATTAATTTTAATATAACTGCCGTACGCGTTTCATATTTACCTATATAATTTAATACTAAACTTATACTAAAATTCAAAGCATGCCATGAAGCAGTCCGGTTGGTGGTAATAAGAATTCCCGGAAAAATTATATATCGCATATACGTTTTATATACGATTTCTTATTGGCTATAAACAATAACTAAAATGGCTATAAACTAAAAACGAGCCTTTCATACTATTTTAATAAAGTGTGCTATTTAGATGGACACAATATACTACTTAACGGAATTTTATGCATCTTAAAAACTGACCAAATAATCCATTTAACTTCAGAACTTTTATCACAAAATAACATAAGATTGTAATTTAACTGACTTTTGGTTAAGTTTTACTATCGTAATAACTGTACCGAATAAGATAAAGAGGTGAAATGAACCATAAAATTTACTATACTAGTAAAAAATATAATGGTAATGTGGATAGTAAATGAGTTATTAAAAAACTGTTCAACTTACCCATAAGCAGCTAACGTGGGATCATAAGGATAATAACCAGTAGTGGGTTGTAAACCGGCTGATGTCCAAGCACTCATATCACTCGTTGCTCCACTTTCTTTAAGTGCATAAGGATTACTCTAAAAATGATTGAATGGAAATGAAAAATTTCTTAGTTTTAATTAGACATAACGTGAAATATGTAAATATAGAAATATATTTGTGTCCCCTAAAACCAAAGTATAATTTTAACCCAGATTTCTAAGTAAAAGAAATTTATTTTATTATATTAACCTGTATTAATCAGTTAGCCTCAATCCCTAAAAGCAGAAAGCTAAGGAACCGACCAAAATTCTTCGAATAGAAAATATATTTCTCTCGAATTTACACTTGTATTTATATGGAATAGGATGCATAACTTGATGTCTCATGCCATAGGGAATAGGAAAAAATAATTAAACAATTAAAAATATGCTAGTAATTAATACAATATTCATATGAAACAAGTTATTTTTCTATTTAGAAATCCTGGGGCTGGTTAATTATATCGTTTACTGTATATACGTATCTATTATCTACTAACAAATTATTATTATACTTAATACTTTATATTTATATTGTTTAATTATATACATTCTGATACTTTTATGTTGTTATAATTAAAAATTAATGCCATTCATTAAAACATGTGTACGACATTATTTTTATAACTTTCCGTATAAATGTACTTTATGTTAATATTGTTAATTAATATTTTCGCCGGTTTGTTTTTTCTTGTAATCCAATAAGTGTTGTGACTTTTGTTTGGTTTATTACAATTCATTCAATATGTAATTTAAATATAGGATATGATATTCGTAAAAAATTGTCGATCGTACCCAGTGCCTTCTACTTCTCAACATAATTAATTATAATTCTATTCAAAATATATACCGGACAATTATTTTTTTCATATGACATTGTACACACAGGTCTTAATTATTATTTGCTAATTAAAGAAAAAACATAATGAAAAATAATTAATTAAAGTAGCCATAGAAACAAAATATGTACACACGAATATGCATAATATTTATTGCATGATCAAAGAGAAGAAGAAAAAAATAATTATTTATAGTGATATTTTAATATTTAATTAGATTTTTGATATAAATGATACCAAATTAACAATATGTCAAAATTACTAGATTTTATACTTTATGGAATATTATTGTAAAACAATTTCCACAAATTACATTGTTATAAATATAAATCGTGTCGATGGTATCATTTTCTTTTCAGATGGAAATATTAGTTCCCTGTTTTATTTTTAAAATATCTCTTATTATAATAAACAATATTTGCTTTCTGGTAGGTTTTTTACTGTAAATTAAACGATAATAAAATTAAATGCAAAGTAAATAATTTAACTTTTTTAGTTAGTTATTATTAGATTGAATAACGCAATATACGTATTGTATCAATTATAACGGAATGTATATTTAATGGTAAACCGTGTTAACATTGCATTCATGAATCTACATAATTTTCTTATAATTTCTTATTAAATGCTTTGCTAACAATTAAACTTTTTAACTAAATATTATCAAACTAATTATGACTGTTCAGATTTCTATGGTATTATCTATGTACCTCAAACGCTCTCGGCGTAATCTGTACATAATATTGTATATGGAATTGTACAGGGACGAGCAATAGTAAATAAATTCTATTTGCATAAAACTTTGAAATAATTAGTTTCAATGTACCAGTGAGTAACTTTGGCTGTATAATTATGTGGAATTAATTCTCAATTTCGTAATTCACACAATTAACTATAGAAGTTTTCATTTTCAATATCTGAACTATCTCAATGTCCAATTTACAAAAAGAAGATATTTAACTACCAAGAAAATAATATTATGAAAAGTTGTACGATACAATTTTTCCTATCAACGAAATTGTTTGTTGCAAAGAACAAAAGAAAAAACGATAATCATTTCTAGATTACGATAACATATTGAGGATATTTACGATCTATAAATTTTGCAATTTCGCAACCAATAGCACTACCCAGTCAACGGTTTAATTTCTAATTGGGCCGTTTAATTTCTAATTTATATTTTTACAACATCGATTGTTTTCGCACCAGCTAATAGTAGGCGAGCCCAAGCGGGGAATTTGGGATTTACTCGAGCGCGTCAGAATAACATATGGGAGATGGGTAGGGTAGTAGTAAAAAAATCTATAGTTGGATATACTGGAGTGCGTCAAATTAAGGTATGGTGGGTTAATTACATGCTGAAAAGTGTGTATTTCAATAATCTGACGATTTGATCGTGACGTAAGGGAGTGGCAGGGTTACATAAAATTTTTTTTTTTTTTCAAAAAGTTGTCACTAGTTCGGGTTCACTTAACATCCCCTCTGAATATCGGACGCGCCCGAGTAAATTTTTTTC
>JANTOP010026827.1:0-12303 GCA_027564815.1 Symmerus nobilis | reverse complement strand
TACAAAGCTGACTAGACCTAATTAATACTCATCGGGATGCCACAATAGGCCCATTGGTGGCTGCAGTGGTTACTGGGAATTCATTGCCACACCCGCTCATTTATCTATCTATCTATCCCTTTATAAAGTTGCCGTGAAATGAAGAACCTAGCAAAGTTTGAAAATATCGCAATGGTGGGATTCAGAACACCGATTCCTGAATCGGAAAAATGCAAGGAATATTGAGATTGGGAAGTCGGAAAAATGCATGTAGTAAAAGTATGAAAATTTCTTGAAAAGTCCGTAAAAGGATTAAAATTTTTGGGAAGCGTCAGTCCATAGTCAGCCTGGCAATGTTGAGAACAAATTAGACGTTACCCAGCAGCGAATTCTAAAAATCTAGAACAAGCCAAGAAAATCTTATTAAATTTCGGAAAAATCGAGAGAATATAACGAGAGGAAAGTCAAAACAGGTAGAACAAATTGGGAAATCTACAAAGGCCAGAAAAAATATCGTAGAAAATCGGCTCGAAGTCCATATAAAGTCCGAAAATTGTAGAAATAATGACAGAAAAGTCGGAAAATCTAATTTAATGTTAACCAGAGTAGAAAAGTAGAACTACGAAAAGTTGGAAAAATGGTAGAATTGAAAGAGAATTAGTAGAAGCTCAAAGTCAGGTAAGGTGGAATAATCAGAGAGACTCCAAAAGCGATGGGAAAAGTCGGCGGAAATTCTAAAAAAGTAAAAAAAAAAAGCTGTGAGAATTTTGATAACATGGAAATGGAATGATGGTGGTATGAAAATAAATATCGTGAAAGTCAGGAGAGGTAAGAATATCTTCGGAAGAGTAGGGAAGTTGTCTTTAAACAATAGTTAGAATATCAGAACAAATTGTAAAAATGGAGTTTTACGACAGATAAACCATGTCGGTGGGAACATTTAGAAAAGTCGACAAATACCTCCGTACGTTAGATTAAAGGAAAGTCAAAAAGTGTGAAAATGGTCGGAAAGAGCTCGGAAAAACAGAAGTGTCGTGGAATATATCATAGAAATGGTAAGACTCGTACGACGAGTACAGTTAAAAGTCTTGGAAAGTCAGAAAATTTGAGTTAAATTGGAATCGGAATGCCAATACAGAAAAGTCCACCTGAGAAATATTCAAAAAATTTTTTCAAATTCAAATTCAGAAATATACGGAAAATGCCTGAAAACCGGAGAAAATTGTGAAAATATGTTCAATATGGAGCTTAGCAAGAGGAAAGGGAATACAAAACCAAAACTGCAGAAATTTATTAGAATCGAAAATTGGTAAAGTCAGAAAAATCTGGAAAAGGTCGGAGAAATCTGAAAAAGCAGGCAAACAAGTTCTCGAATTAAATATTTACGGGAGAGATTTGGACAAATTAAAATGAAATTATGGAAGGTACGCGGAAGGGGGTGTTTTACATGAAGGGGCGCCCCCAAGAAATCCGAGAGGTGAAGGGGTTTTGTGGGGTTCGACTAAGAGATTCGGCCTTAAATTTAAAAACAGTGAGCAATTCGTAACATGAAAATGCCTAAGAATCAGGCAAATAAATTCTGTAATCGAAAGAGAGATCTAGAATACTCTGTCTAATTTAATGTCAAATTTCAGGTCTAGAAGTGTCAAAGCAATTCATAAGTTCATTAACTCTAATTTCTGGATAGGAGGTAGCCCCTGTATCCCAAAAATAATCCAAGTATACGTTGACGTTTATAGTGTAAATTATACGAGGTGTAAAATATACGAGGTGTGGCTATAAAATAACGAGACTAAAGCTTCTGACAGAATAACTGCGCATGAACCAAACTCGTACGATCAATAGCTGTGTAGTATGAAGCTTTATTTATCAAATGCCAGCCTTTCCGTATCTGTAAACTAATAAGTGTGGTTGTGGCTTTCATTTGTATAAGACCTGATTTTTCATTTGCCGACGAAAGATAACTGTTGTAATGGAGCAACGAATTGTCGTGAAATTTGTCGTGGAAAGCTCGCTACTGAAATTTAAGACCAGTATTTGACCGAGGTGGCCATATGGGCGCGACGTCGAAGATGATGCACGTTCGGGTCGTTGTTTTTTATCGATATTCGTACCTTTACTGGGTTCCTGAAGGTCAGACTATTAATCAATATTATTACCTCGAGGTTCTTGCTCAGCTCCATGGAAAAATAAGAAAATAACGACCCGATGTGTGGAGGAACACCCAGTATCCCAGTGTTAGACAGTGGCGTGCAGTCAACATCTCCTTAAGATGTGCAACTTTATGACCCCTTAACAAAATGTTATTGCAGCCTTTATCGAATGCACTTGCTTTATTCATGAAAACATTACTAGAATGCGTGCGGAATATTTTCTTCGGCTGAAAAGAAAATATGTCAAATGTACATTTGACAGTTAGGTAAAACTACAAAAATGTAATATTTCGGAAAAATTTAATTTTATCTAAGAAAAATCACAAATTCGTAAGGGCTTGGTGCAGAGAAATTTTAATATCGGACATCGCGACATTTGATCCGGATTTCCCGATTATTTTCTTCGGATCCAAGAAAATGGAATGATACAGAAAGTTTATAGATTTGTTGAAGAAAAAAACAAAAATATCAAACTAAAATTTTCATACAAAAGCTCTGTAAAAACTTAAAAGCTCCTAATCACCATCCCTTAACGAAATTTCAAATTTTCTCAAAAAAAAATTTTCGAACATCTCGAAAGCTCATTCAAAGCTTAAAATTAAAATGTCATTTTATATAATTTGGAATTTAATTTTTGTTTGACTCACCGAATTTCAATAAAATATGAAATTTTTGCGAAAAGCTTTCTAAATCAATTGTAAGCTCTAAGTCAAAAGGAAGCTTCTAACTTAATTTTTTACGTTTTAAAATTTTATTTTGTATTCAGATACCGGCTATTTCATACAATTTCAACTTTTCCCAAAAATAGTTTTAAAGTCTCGAAAGCTCATTGAAAGCATGTATGTATTTATGCAAAATAAGAGGCAGATATCTGAATTTTTCAAGAAAGGGCAAACAGAACAATGAATCCCTTCATAATAATTTACCTTCAATTCAATTCATTAAAGCTTTCCTATAGATCTTAATTTTCGGCAGAGCTTTTTAACGAAAATTTCCTATGTCATTTAAATTTATTTATCGGGAGAATGAATACAATAATATTATAATTAAAAGCTTTGGATAAGCTTATGGAAATTCCTTAAAGCTCTTTGCAGACAACTGTAAATTTCAATTATGTTAAATTATTGGGATAGAAAATAGATTTTAGAACGTAGAAATTTAAAACCGAAATGTGGAATATTCTTCCAACTTTTAAGTTAGCAATTTGCAGCAATAAGAATTGGTTACGATTTTGTTGATGTTTCAGGTGTGCTCTGCGCCATCTGCGCATTTGACTACACGCTACTGGTGTTAGGACGCAAACAAGTTGGAGCTGCGATAAGCGATAAACGATAATCGATAAGTGAAAAACGATAAAAGCATGCCCTCATTTGTATGCAGGTGTTCATATTGAACTCACTGCTCCCAATATGCACACAAACGCTTACTTTCATTTTCGTTGCTTTTATCATTTATCACTTATCGATTATCGTTTATCGAAGCTCCAGCTTGTACGCGCCCTTAGACCATCCACCTTATTCGCCTAACTTAGCACCATGTGACTTTTATTATCCATTCCCCAAGGTCAAATCTAATACATTAAATGGAACAAGATGTCAGTCATAGTCATAGAAGAAGACTTTCAGCATTGTGCCGTATGGAACGTTGAAGGGATAAAGGAGGTGCATATTGAAGGAGGTAATAACTAAATACGTATAAATTTAAAATAAAATATTTTACAGCATTAGTTTCGTTATTTTATAGCCACACCTCCCCCCTTTTATAAAAGTAGTCAAAGCCGCCTTTCTTTACTGCAGTAAATATAGACAGCTAGACGTCTATCCTGACTTAGTTGATGACAATAATCGTAAATTAATCGATACAAATGATAGGAACACCCTATTCTATCTGTTAACCATTTAATAAGATTGTATACGGGATACCTTTCACCTAGACCCCCAATCCATCCATCTTCCGAATTGTTTAGGGGGTTTCTGATGGGGAATATTATACAAACTCCCACACCGATTGGGGATCAAATTCGATTATTTATTCAGTTTCCATTTTATATTTTTATAACGCCATTGCCGCTCTCATCCTTTTGCGGGGGCTCATCCCCAATATACCCTTCTCGGCATAACCATTCATCTCTTCGAAAATAGTACATTTATATGGATAATAATTTTTTGATGATTGTCATAATTCAATATTTTAATATTGGAATTATTTGAATGTATAAAATAAAAAAAAGAAATACCCCTAGTCCTTTATTTACGAGATAATTTACTGGTAATGAGAAACTAGTGCTGAATCTTAGTTTTAAATTTACTTGATTTAAGTAAATTGTATTCTAATATATTTATTTATTAAAAATAAAATCAAGCAAATCTTACCTAACATCGATCATATAATTTGCTTAATTTCAATAAATGTAGACTGAAAATCGGCACTTAAGTGTAAAATATGTACATTTATTCTGGCAATATTTATATTTTTTAATGGGAAAATAAATATATTTAATACACCAGTATTACTTTTCCCGAAAAGTTTTTCCAATCGTCAATTGGGAAAATTTATATGATTGAATAAAAGCAATGAATAAAAAAAAAATATGAAAATATAAAGCACCCCCATGGGTGTTTGATGGGTTCGAGTTGTCTTAAAAATTATTTGATGGGGGAAAATTATATATCGGAAAATGTCACAATGAAATTCAAGATGAATGTTTTTCTAATACTTAAAAAAATGTTAATGAAAATTGATGAAAATTCTGGGAAAAATTCAGGAGGACAATTATGGGAATATTAATTCGAATTGTAAATAAAATTTGAGCGAAAATGTAATAAAATGAGATAAAGAAATGAAATAAAAAAAAATTTAATTATACAATTTCACCTGAAAAAAATACTTTTAACATTCCATTTGAAGCCACCCGATTTTCATCCCTTGAATATCCAAAATACACATTTTCTTTATCTATTTGTTGGTGTCGTTTTTCAAAATTTCGCACGGCAACCAAAGAAAATAAAATATCCTTGCGTTATCTGAAGAGAAAACACTACATACAGGACGGCTGCTTCGAGTTACTGTTAAAAATATCAAATTTCGTCTACATGAAATAAAAAAATTTCATTATCTGCCCAAAATTGTATACGGAAAAGTCTTAAGATATCTATGTATACTGGCTAGAGGCTAGACTATAGACATCCAAGAAAAATTACTGTTTGTACAGTGAGTCACCAAATATAAAATCTATATCAGAGACAAACTTCATGCCGAAATCTCTTCAAATCTTTTGGTTTCAATTAGAATTGAAATCTCATATTTTTTGAAATATTTCGTGAAATTATTCTTATTTGACGTCAATATGCTGAGAATCTTTGGTTAAATTGTTAATGATTTTGTAACATCGCAATTTGCGTTTTATCATTATCGAGTTTGTAAATAAAATACTAATAATATACAGTAGGACCTCCTATAGCGGGAAACATACCTTTCGTGTTGTATCGGGTCCTACTGTATATTGGGTAATTAAATTCTGCAACAGTACAATTGGAAGAATCTATTATTTTTATAACAATACAATTCACATATTTGTTTTGAGGTTATGCGAATGATGCATACATCAATTTGCCACCTTGTAGATTTTACCGAAAATGATTTGCGAAATCTAGAAATCTAGAAATTGTATATGCTCCACTACTTTTTTTTAAATAGAAGGTCGGCTTTACGTTGTCTTCACTTCCTTCAACCCGGATCACATAAACTTTGTTGAATTAAAACCTACAGGCTAGCAACAGTTTAGACAAAAGTAGTAATTTAGACAAAAGCCTTGTAATGTTGTAATAATAATTATTTATTAGACGCAACTTATTTTATTCACAGATTCGCTTATGATATTAAATTATAAACTTAATATTACCCAAATAATTTAAACGATAAGGTAGGCAACCCAGCACGGCTCTCAAAAACAGAGATGGCCAAAATGTCCGAACCACCACAGTAGTCCGCTTCCATTGAAATCGACAAGAAACATTGAAGTAACTTGTACCTCATCTCATTCATAATCTAACTTGCTATTTGAGACATATTTAGTTTTAATTCCAATGACTGGTTTAAAGCTTAAAGAAAGTTCCAAAAGCTTAACGAAAGCCTTTAATTAAAATGTAATTTTATTCATTATCGAATTTGTTTTATCTCCCGATAAATAAACTTAAATGAAATCAGAAACTTCCGATAGAAGCTCAGTGGCAAATTAAAATGTCTACGAAGGCTTTACATTGAAATTGAATTGAATTAAATTGAAGGCAAATTATCATGAAGGCATACATCGTTCTTGTTTGCCCATTCTTGGAAAATTTATCAATCGTCCTGAAATTCTGAATAAATAATATGCTTTCAATGAGCTTTCGAGATTTTTGAAGCATTTTTTTTGGGAAAATTTAAAACTTCGTAAAATACCGATATCTGAATGGAAAAGGATTTTAAAACGTAAAAAATTAAGTTCGGAAGTTAGAGCTTTCTTTTAGCTTACAATGGATTAAGAAAGCTTTTAGCGCAAAATGTAATATTTTATCTAAATTTAATGAATGGAATAAAAACTAGATTCCAAATTATATAAGAAATTTTAATTTTAAGCTTTCAATGAACTTTCGAGACTTTTCAGAATTTTTTTTTTTTTTGGGATAATTTGAAATTTCGTTAAAGAAGAAATAGAGAACATTGGATAGAAAATAGATTTTAAGATGTAAAATAAGGTTCGGAAAATAAAGCTTATGGGAGCTTTTAAATTTGGAAAGATGTAGTACAAAATGTTTAGTTTTGATATTTTTGTATTTTTGATGTACTAATTTATAAAAATCCTGCATCATTACAAAGTGCTTCAAAAGAAGCAATTGAATGCAAAATAACATTATTATTATTATCTGTAGAACTCCAAAGCTTTTCCTAGACGGGAAATCTAATAGCTCGTCTAATTATAGAAAAATCACAGAAGTGATCACCGAAGAAGCGATAAGATGCCTACTATTAGACTGCTATTAGACAACTATTAGACGTATATTACCATTGTTATGAACTGACTTATAGCGACTTTGATTAATCCAATACACGTGGTAACTCTCTGAGTTAAGTCTTAAGTTGTGTTGTTAACTGTAATAGCTATTACTCATACTGGGCTCTTTCCTTATTACCAAGTGTACGTTCAATTTTATCGACTAGACCAGTGGTTCCCAACCTTTTTTTGACCAGGAACCACTATGATATTTTTTTTTTTAGCAGGGGCCACAAGGTATTAAGAATAATAAACTGTATAGATATTTTAACGGTCAAGAACAACAGCCCCACCACTTACAACTACACTCTCAATAAAAATATAATAACTCGAATTTTTTTTCGTTTTTTCCATCGGAAATAGCAATTTAAGAGCAAAATCGTCAATAATCTCGAAATCAAAAATAATTTAAGAAATTTTTTGTACTTATTTTCTAATAAGTAAAGTCTCAGTGATCAAATTACAAGTTACGTACCCATTCATGTTCAGCATGTTTCACGAACCATTTTTAATATCTCGCGAACCACCTTTGGTTCGCGGACCACCGGTTGGGAACCAATGGACTGGACTATGTGAGGCAGTTTGATGATATTGAAAGCTAGATCGCACTGCCTACTGTAGTGCTTTGGGGTTGTTTATAACATTTTCTTCAATTTTGTATTGTTTTTTCTAAATAGCTAACTAGCTAACTAGCTTGCATCAGTTAGCCCCTTCTCCGTTTTTTGTTCCTTTTTCTCCGGTTCTATGAAGTGTATCAAGTTCATTTTATTTTATTTTGTGTAGGGCGGCCCTGAGAACATCTCGTGAAAAGCTGGAATTTCAAATTGCTATAAAATAATTTCTTTAAATTGGCTACCTGAATAATCCTGCAATTGCAGGTCAAACGGATGAGAAAGGAACATGAAACGGATGATATAATTGTTAGTTATTTTATGTAACCTTTAGTTATTGAATTTATTTTATTAATTTTCTTTTCTTGTTAACTTGATACAATAATTTGAAAGGAGATTAAATAGTATCTCAGGAAGGATGTGTGTTAGAACTGTCACCGAAATTATTTCTTATATGTAGGGAGACAGAGAACACATTAAGACATTAAGTAAAATCTCTCATGGAATTGGAATTAATTGGAGTAGCGATACATTTACAAGTAGTTACAATTAAACGCTCTGCTTATCGGCAGGGAGGCATATACGCTTTATAATACCCAAAATACGTTTCTATTCCAATTTTTTCGAATTTTTTTACTCTTTCTTTAATGTAAGACGAAATAAATGATTTGTCAAAATCTAAGTAAATAAACTAACTCTTAAGCTCACTCTAACTCCTATTCCCAAGTATTTCACGACTTACTGTTGACTAGTAACTAATCGACTACTATTTTTTAGATATAAGAAATTAAAAATGATTTGACATTCAGGCAACGGCGAAATGTCGTCGACGAAGCCAAAATAGTAGGAAAGGAGTCGAGTGAAGTGAAGTCCCTGGAATTTTGTCTGGATGAAAGTAGGAGTTATTTCGGGACACCCTATATTCCCATAGGGATGAAGATTACTTTAATTTTTTTATTTTTCCTTCCTAATCGATATCCAGGCACCATTTTATCATTTACAATAAATCCCGACAAAGGGATTGAATTGAAGAAAAGTAATAATTATAGGATATGGGCGGGTGCAAAATGGATTGTCTGTGTATTTGTGGTACTAAGTTTACCGAACTATACGTAACTACCTTACGTACAAAAGCTTTGCAAAAACTTAAAAGCTCCCAGAAAATTTTATTTCCCGAACCTAATTTTTATGGCTTACAATCTATTTTCATCCAGATAACGATCTTAAACAAAATTTCAAATTTTCCCAAAAAAAACTACAAAAATCTCGAAAGCTCCATTAAAAGCTTAAAATTCAAATGTCTTTTATATTTATAATTTGGAATCAAATTTTTATCCCATGCGTTAAATTTAAATGAAATATGGAATTTTGGCAGAAAGCTTATCCAAACTATTAAAACCGCAAAGAAAGCTTTAAGTTTTGAACTTCATTTTTTACGTTTAAAAATCTGCTTTCTATTCCGGTAACGGCCCATTAATGAAACTACAACTTTCTTAAAAAAAGCTTTAAAAATCCCGAAAGCTTATTGAAAGCTTAAAATTAAAATGTCATTTTATAATATATAATTTGGATTCCAATTTTTATTCGATTCATTAAATTTAAATAAAATATGAATTTTTTGCTAAAAACTTTCCCACTGTTTGCTGAAGGAAAGCTTTAAGTTTCAAATGCTCTCAAAAATCTCAAAAACTTATTGAAAGGATGGATATATTTATGCAAAATTTCAGGCTGATAGATGAATCTTTCAAAGAAAGGGAAAACACGGACCTTCATGATAATTTGCCTTCAATTCAATTCATTAAAGCTTTTGTAGAGATCTTAATTTTTTACAGAGCTTTTTTACGAAACTTTCCGATATCATCTAAATTTATTTATCGGGAGGTAAAAGAGATTTGAAAATGAAAAAAATAATATTTTAATTCAAAGCTTTGGATGAGCTTTTGGAAGTTTCTTAAAGCACTTTACTGAGAACATTAAATTTCAATAAGGTTAAATTATTGTGATAAAAATTAGGCTATACTGACTATAATAATATTTCAATTTAAAGCTTTCAATGATCTACTGGAACTTTCATAAAGCTTTCCCAGAAAATCTTCAATTTCACTGATTTGAAATAATTAGGATGGAAAATAAATTTGAAAGCGTATAAACTCTTATCCTTTTAGGAATTCTTAGGAAAATAATTCGAAATGATTAAATAAAATAATTTGAGTTAGCAATTTCCAGGAAGAAAATTGGTTACGATTTTGTCGATATTTCATGTGTGCTCTGCACCCTTCTGCGCATTAGAATGCCTGCCACTGCTAAAGATCTTAATAATTATTTATACAAGAGAAAAGTCTCTAAAGATTAACTGTCCCTAGGGTGCGGAATCAATGATTGGCCACTAGAACAAGTGATTGGCCACCAAAATTTCATATAAATTTTGGTGGCCAATCATTGATTCCGCACCCTAGTTAAGGATTAACTGAAACTGAAGACTTTCTGGCTGAAATCTCTAAGCATTTAGACATATAGATCTCCTATTAATTACAATCCCTTATATTGTAATTTTAATCCTTAGGAATTAAATTATTTTCATTACTTCACATTACCCTATTTGAAATTTTCACATACAGAAATGTGTCAATTTTCCGGTAAGATTTCCGTTAATGTAATTTTATTCTTTTGATGTGTTTTTTATTTATTTTTTATTCTCAATTGCAAATCCAAATTAGGGCTACAGATACCGACCCAAAAAAAGGGCCTATACCACCTCGATTAAACCTCATTTTCTTGCATCGTTTTTGTCGGGTTAAGAGGAGGTCCCGATACCAACAAAAACAAGAAATTGATTCTGACATTCTACGCCTGTAAAACATTTTTTTTTTCTTGTATCTCTATCTGCAATATTCTTGACATTTTATTTGATATTTTATTTTCTTTTATTTACTTTATTTTAAAATTATACTGTAAATGTGAATTTTTTTCCATATATGATTAAGTGGTTTGAGTGTTTGGGGTATGGTGCCGAACCTACCTGGGGTTGTACCTACCAATTTTTCCATCCATACCTTCACAAATAATCGAACCACATGAATCTATAAAATAAAAAAATTGGCTAAAGACCGATTTTGTGGTCCTTTTTCACCCACTTTCGACTTCTTTATTATATATATATTATATTCTTTATAGAAGAAGGAAAAAAAATATTAGTTGGAAATAAAAAGGTATCCGATAATATCGAAGAGAAATATTGGGTAGTACAAATATACCACCTATAACATATCCTAATAACCACATGCACCCCCCAACAAATTCTACCCCCTCCTTCAATTATCATATTCAGGATATTTTACTCGCTCAGAATGACGAGAGTCAATATGTAAAAATATTTGAACATGTTCGGTAGGTAATTCGAGCATTACGGTTGGCAACTGCCAACTTTAAATTTATTAGGATAGTTTTTCCTTTCTACGAGCATTTTACTTCCTCTTTTTTTCATTCGGTTTTCCTACAAATCAATAAATTTCCCTTCAACGTATCAATGAATGTTTGATAGCATTTAATTTCCCAGCTCTTTTTCCCCACTCGGTCCGTTGATAAATGACCCATTTGGGCCAATAGAATTTTCTTTATTGGTTCGGATTATAAGAAAATTAAAAAGAAATATTTAGAGAATATTGTTGAGGGTGTTTGGAACAGCTTAGGGATGAATATCGACTATACATGCGAAATTTATTTAATAATCTGCTTGTGTTTCTTTTCACTTATAGACGATATTTCAGAGAGCTAGTCTGAAAGCCATACTCTTCAAATGCTATAAGACGAAGATTTTCTATAATAAAAAGAACCTCATTGCGAATCTATAAGAAAATAAAATGGAGTTTTCACAACCGATGAATCAATTTGAAATTCAATCATTGCAAGAAATTTACAAGACTCGCTTAATTCCAGGTTTTACAGCTATGTCTGTGTCAGAC
Source organism: Symmerus nobilis (assembly GCA_027564815.1). Classification (NCBI taxonomy): domain Eukaryota; kingdom Metazoa; phylum Arthropoda; class Insecta; order Diptera; family Mycetophilidae; genus Symmerus; species Symmerus nobilis. The sequence continues at coordinate 566 of JANTOP010026827.1, read as the reverse complement.
CCAAAACCGCGTTAATTGTTAACTCATTCAGATCCAGAGAAGACACCCGTCTGTCTAAAGACTTTAGAAAATCATACTGATCTTTTGACATCCTATCCGTTCCACAATAACCACCAAAGGCAGATCTACTGAATTCAATTTCTATTATTTACTACGTTCTTCGGAGGCCTACAATTTGGCACAGATATTCTGAAAAGTTGTAAGCTTTTATAACTCTCGCCGCAGGGATTTACATGTGAGTTTTACTTCTTCTAAAATTCCTGCAGCTTCCTAATCTCATTTTGGTATAATTTTTGCTTTGGAATTAAAGTTTTTTTTAATACAGAATTTCAACTGTTATGATTATTTAAGTTATGGACCTTTAAATATTGTCATTAGGAATCTCAACATCTCAAATCGTCATGTCAACGATAATCTTTAAATTCGGTCATAATTCGGTGAAAAATTGTCCAATCGATGAATTCAAATGAGCTGCAAGTCGACCACACCCCCCTAATAGCACAAATACATTTTAAAGACGTTGGATATATGTCTCAAAACAATATTTATAATATCTAGAAAACATC
>JANTOP010026816.1:0-12304 GCA_027564815.1 Symmerus nobilis | reverse complement strand
TATGAGACAGAAGCATCATTCTATTCCATTTGCACTTGTCTATTTGTTCAATAATTCTTCACCTTCCCATTTAAATACTCCCTAGTATTCTAAGAATGACTAACTAACTCGAAATACATATGTTGAGTCGTGGATCCTAATAAATTCACTGTATTTTCAGTGGAGTGGGTGAAAAATTTCAAAATGAAAGAGGATTGGTCAAAAATGATAAATTACCGATATGGAGGATATTGTTAGGGTTGAGGTTGGAGAAATTTTTTTGATACGAAAAATAATAAAATTCGGGTGGATCGGTAAAAAAATGATAAATTAACGAAATGGGGGATATTGTTAGGGTTGAGGTTGGGGAATATTTTTTTGAAAGAAAAATGATAAAATTCGGGTGGATCGGTCAAAAAATCATAAATTAACGATATGGGGGATATTGTTAGGTTTGAAATTGGGTAATATTTTCTTGATAAGAAAAATGATAAAATTCGGGTGCATCGGTCAAGAAATCATAAATTTTATCATTTTTCTTATAAAAAAAATATTCCCCAACCTCAACCCTAACAATATCCCCTATATCGTTAATTTATAATTTTTTAACCGATCCACCCGAATTTGATCAATTTTCTTATCAAAAAAATATCCCCCAACCTCAACCCTAACAATATCCCCCATATCGTTAATTTATCATTTTTGACCGATCCGCCATGTAATTTTTTATATCATGAAATTGATCCCCAGCGTCAACTTTAAGGATATCCCCTATTTCGTTAATTCATCAATATATGACCGAACTACCCTAATTTTGAATTTCTACATATAAAAAATTATTCCCCAATATCAACTCTGAGAATATCCCTCATATTATTAATTCATCATTTTGTGACCGAACTAGAATTAAATGGAAGTATTGCTTAAAATGTTCTATCTGTTGTTTCGACTCGCAAACAGATATTAAAAAGCGATTATGAACCGAGTTGTGCGATTCATTTTATAAGAAAAGCTCGTAAATATTTTGAATCGCCAGCTTTTATTCGTGAATGAGTTTATTTTCAATCTTTTCTGACTATGTAATGTTTGTATTTGTTTGTATTCGTAATATGAAGACCTCGTTCGTTGGTGAAAATTTTATTCAGCTCGTTTTGGTTCTCTGGCCAGTACTGTATTTAATAACTATAAAATCAGTGAATTCTGGGTATTCTGCTGTAGATTTAGCACATATGTATGGTATGAATAGATGCTTAATGTATGAATACATTTAATATTATAATATAGTATTCATGAATCTCCTTGGCCGAGGCTGTAGCGTCACGGCGATTGGAACAGGTGGGCTCGTGTTCGATTCCTAGTAAGAGAAGGTTTTTATCTTATCAAATAACCATAAAGATTGAAAAACCAATGGACTTTAGGAATATAATATAATATAGAAAAGGATCCATAATAAATAAATAATTTATTTCCATTGTATAATTTTCGCTGATTTAATTAGCCGTATTTCACTGTTTCGCAGCTGTATGATATACGCTGTAGAAATTAGTGAATATGAACTGAGAATCAGCATATATGCATTAATTCATATTTAGATAGAAGATTGTGATTATGTGTGTTTAACTGTTTATTAAGTTAGAAATTTAATATTTTAATTAATAGAAAAGTTAGTTAGAAATATTTTAATTTCAATAATTATATAATGATGACCTTACCATTCCGAAGTGCTATTAAAGGCAGGTACGGTTTATTGTTCAGTTGTTGTTTTGCTTGTCGGTTCGGTTTGTATCTCTGATCTAATACAAAGTTTCTGCCACTTTGCTGCTGACATCAGCAGGGCTTAGTAAGTTCTGACATATAATACCGGCACTCTGCGGTTATTAACCTTACCGTACATTTAGAGAATATTTTAAACTTTAATAATTATTATTAATAAAATAATTAAAAAACACCTACAAAAACGTTACCTAATTAATAATGAAATATGTATATTCTTGTAGTTTCTTTTTAATTGCTATAGTAAATTGTCGCCATAATTTTTTAATTCGAACATTACTACTAGATGTAAGCCTTTAGAATCTCTGGGACCTTAACTAAGTTTGGAAGTATACAACAATTTTAAACAATAAAAATATACAAATGTGTAAGAAATTTTTTATAGAATTCCATATTAACATATATTCGATTTTATTGCAAATTAAAAAATAGTAAAATTGAACTATATTGTTTGGACAATCATAAACTGTTATTAACAAGTTGTTATTTGGAATATCATATACAATTATTAGTTAGTGATAAGAAGTTTCTAGAAATAATTTATAATTTAATTCATAATTAGGGAATAATTTTGTAACCTTTCTAATTTATCAAAAATACTCTTCAACTTTCAACTATTTATTATTATAATCCTATTAGCTATAAAAAATCAACTATTTGAAAGTTAACAAATAAAACTGAAAGGTATGCATGACAGTTCTTTTGGTCGATTTTTTTCATTTTTTTAACATTGATTCTTTATGTATTAGGAATATTTTATAAATGCGGCGTATTTTCTCTAATTAATGTTGTTTGTTATTGATTAGTCATTAATTAATTCATTTTATTTCGTTAGATAAATTATTTTTTCCTCAGAAGTACAAATTAGCTTCTTTAAAATCACAGTTTTTCCAGTTTTTAAAATTAAATGAGAAGCAATTATATGAACACATTTTTTGAAATGCTTCACATATTATGGAAGATGACTTCTGCGTCACTTTTTTAAATCACCAAGAGAAGAATTGATCTTTTATCATAATATTAGAAAGTATTGATTGCATCTTCGCAATCTGTATTAATAAAATAAATGTTTTCAAAATATTTTCAGTAATTCTTGATATATTTTATATTTGATTTTTTTTTCTCCAATAATATTTGCCCTCTTGATCTGAAATTCCACTTGTCATTTATTATTCCAAAATCTATTTTGGTTGTAATAATCAACTTCTCTGTTAATTACAAAAATATATAAAGATAGTGTGCTCATTTTAGCTAATCAAATATATACTTACAACACGTACCGTTATTTAAATTGTTCAATTTTTTATTTTTTGATGAATCATATAGTTTTTTTTTACGTTATTATAATATATGTGGTTGTCAGCCATGAAAGGGCCCATGTATTATTTCATGTATACACATTTTCCAGGAGAATTTATTTATCTTTTGAAAATTATAATATGAAAGCTTCATTTTTATGATTATTTTATGATACTTAATGTTTGGTATGATTAAATTAGAAAAACTTTGGGTTTATATTGTAAGATTTCCATAAAGTAATAAAATTATGTTACTATTGTTGTTACGAGTTGCTTGATTATAAGTTTCGGGGTTTCGTGAAAAGGCCAGCGAGATACGGATTGTTTAATCAATAAAATAGGTGAAATTTTTTAAAATAATTGACATTATTTTTGAACTTAATTTGAATGTAAGCCCATCTTAACCTGAGTTCTAAAGATCGTAGAGATCGTACCTGAACCCAAAAAATATTTTCGTATAATGTTTTATGTGACTTCATATAATTTGAAACTGATTTACGAGTTGCTTTTGTATGTTATTCCGTACTGACTTAGTGCTAATAATAAATTGTTGTAGAGTACTAAAATTACAAATTCACATTACATTTTGTATACCGTTAGAGACAGTCCTGTTAATTGGAATTCTATTAGGGAGTTCTAGTATAGAAGGATTTAGTATTAGTTGTAGAATAGGATCATTGCCACTAATAAAACCAAATTGAACCACCTCATCGTAAATCGTTAAGTACGAGAACTTCGATCGTCAGTGTGGGCCCTATCTTGGCGGACCGATATGTATGTATATTATGAATTTCCTTAAACAGTTCAACGAAAAAAATGTACTGTAATTCATTATAATATTCTTATAACATCTTTATATCATGCCAAGAAACTTGAGATTCATTAATGGTGCATATATACATATTATTAATCACGCATTAAATATTATAACTGAATTTATTGAAGGTGAACGGAGAAATGCATAAAGTCACTAATTTAAGTTATGTTAATATATTACGTCAGTGGCAAAAATTTTACTGCAAAAGTAGACACTAATACTTTTGTCGTAACATTAAGGTTTTTTGTTTGCGATTATTGATAAAACATAGATTTTTGTAGAATTTTTATGACTTTTATAATAACCCTAGGTACAATATGAGTACAATGCTAGCAGTAGTATGTGCATATTTATTGGGTGGGCAACTAACAAAATGCGTTTTCTTTAAATGAAAACATAACACAATTTTTGATAGAATAAAACTTTATTCAGTAACGTATTGTCCATTTTGTTGGATGACCCTTTGCCATTTTTTGGTAACTTTCGAGCTCATATAGAACTTCTGGTTTTTATCAGCAAAAATTGAACCAACTGTATTTTGACATCATCATCATTTAATGATGGTCGTTTGTTTAATTGCATTGTTCAGTTTGGTTAGTTGGTTAGTTTTTTTAATTGCACAGTTCCGTTTGACACTTCTTAATGATATTTCATAAGTTTTTAAATGTATTACTACATTTACATTATGAGATCGAAAGCTAGACTTCAAACCGGATTATAATCTGGGGCGGGTTTTCGGTGTATAATATATACAACGGCTCGACATGAATTTGGATTGAAATAAGCTTGATGTGAGAGATACTATGTTTTATAGAATTTTAATTTCAAGATTTGGAGCTCTCCAGCTAGGTTATCATCAAAGTTCAGAAGACGATCAGAAAAATTTTTGTGATCGGCTTTTTCGATAGTTTTCGAAAGGTTTCGAATGTTTAGTTTTTCGAAAGGTTTTTAGAATTTCAGAAGAAGAAATAATTTAGAAATGTATTTTGGTATATAATTTTGTTTTTACCATTGCGACACATAAGCAATTTAATTCAAAGGTCCATAAACTATTCATTACGGTTAATATTCGTTCATTTGCGAATAATATTGCCAGTACTTTTTTCTAAGATTTCTGTGGATTTTTGAATAAATGTTCCTTCGTCACAAATTTGTCAGTGTTCTGTGTCAAATTCTCTAGTGCATTTTTGATTTTGAATTTGTTCCTCAATTCAAAACAAAAAATTGAAATTGAGATTTCATTAAATTTATGGTAGTTTTAAACTAAAGTTATAAATTTTGCGCGGACAAAATTTGAAGATTATATTATTTGAAAAAAATGGTGGATCGCTGAGATATTCTATTGAAGTATTCCTGAAACCTGGGAAATTGACACTTGAAATAATTGAAAAATTATCCACAAGTTTTTTTAATTGGGAGTTTTTAGAGTATCGTTACCTAGCTACAAATTTTGGTAGCTCTTGAAATTCAAAAATCTATTATTTTCGGTACTAATAATCGAAATATATAATTTTTGATAAATTGCGGTTTTATTTCTTGAAAATTTAACGATTTTTATGATTAAATTTCTTAATATATTCTCGTATTTATGATATTTCAATAGAGTATAATGTTATTCATATCTTTTGTATTATAATAAATTTCAACTGTTTTCTGGTAACCTTAACAATAAAGGTTATCAGAATTAAAGATAACAGTACAATGTTATGATATTGATATTTTATGATATTGTTGACGTGTGACAGTTACGGAATTTATATTATTTTAAATACCAAATGTGCCCATGGGATGCGTTTTGTTCGATTAAGGGATTCGACCAATCTCTCTCTTGGCTTTGTAATTCAATTTGTATTGAGGGTGTGAATTAATTCCTATAGTTTTGTGAATGAAAAACATATTTAATTAAATGTAATGGTAATTTATTTTTTTTTATCAAGCTAACATCGTTAGATATGACTGTTGATCATCTGGTAGTAGATGGATTGCGTAATATAATAATTGTGCATTTTTTCATTTTGTCCAATACCAGTTTAAATAATATTTATATAATAGAATAACGCATTGGATAGATATGCTGAATATACAGTTCGCCGGTTTTTCATTCGCGGATTCTTCACGGGTTTGAATATTCATCACGCTTGTAGAATGAACATACGAGTATGAATGAAATATCTTCCAGATCAATATTCTTGGCCTTTTGAAAAATTTATGCAACTCTACCTGCAACTTACCTTACCGGTATGGTAAGTTACGAAACTGATTAAGCACTGATTGGATACACAAAACGTCCGAGTTATGTTTTTTTTTTTCAAATCCGGATATCAATTCACGAGTCCAATTCAATTAGAAAGTTCCCGTAATACGAGTTATAGGCTTAGAGAGTCCCACAATTGTCGAGAATTTTCTGAAGATTCAAATCTAAACAAGTAGAAATGACAATTAATGATAGAAATCTTTCATTTGGCACTAAACGTTTAAAAATCCGACTACCCAGTTCAAAGTTATTTTCTTGGTTATTTCAAGCATTTTAAGAAAAATAAAGCGTTATTTTCACTTTGGCTGTTTTTTCACCGTACCCCCTCGACTGTATTATCTAATAATGGACAACTGTATCATATGTATGTCTGTATGGAATAGTAATAAAAATAGTTCCGTATTTATTATAACAAATAAATGAATTTTCATATAACTTGATACGAGTTCGAGTAGGATTCTCTTGAAGTAAATTACACTTTTCCGACAAAAGGAATAAAGCTGATAAGTCCTAAAAGAAAAGCTTTCATGAAACGGTTAAGATAACAGACATTGACTGAATCATTGTCAATAATTTTGCAAACAATCGGTATCATTATACAAATATTTAATTACTGTATTTTTTAATATTTTTATCTCAATTGGCCTTTTCGTTAAAAGTCTAAGATTCTTAATTTTCTATTATTTGTTTCAATTCATTATTATTATGATTCATCTATTGTGTTTAACAATAAATATCACTTAACTGATTGCAAAATATTGATCTGATATTGGAACAAAATAATCAAACTGTTTAAATGTGATTCGCGTATTGAATGATTTAAGGGGGTGACTTAAGTTTGAAACTGATAAAACGGCATACGAGTATTTACAATATTTTAAAACTTTTATTGTCACAACTAATTCAGATTGTATGAAAAAGTGATTTATTCATAATATGATTTACCCTCGGATTTACCTTTTTAAAAATTTTGCATAGAAAATTTTTAAAGTAGAAGTTGTCATTGAAAAAGTTAAGTCTAATTACTATGGAACAAATGAATCATATAACATAAAATTTTAATCTCGAAAATGAACTATTCAATAATCTTCAAAATCCTAAATTGAAAATCAATTAATGGTGGTGCAAGTAGGAAAAGTGTATGTTTTCAGTGTTTATAATCTCTAATGAATGATGCTTTTTAATCAGCAACGAACATTGTATTTGGAAATGTGTAAAAGAAAGGTAATTACCGAAAGAAATTTTTTGTATTTTCTAAGACAGTTCCAACAATAAAGTAATTTCGAATCGGGTAGTAAACTCGGAGGTAGCTGGAAGTTATTCACCCATACCTAATTTCGAAATTATGAAGAAGGATATATGAAGTATTATATGCAGTAGTATAGTATATTTATTTAGTATATATTATCCAGGCCCCAGCCTTTTCATATCAATTGCATACAAATTTTGTGTATATCATATACCTGCCTTTACCTCGCACCCTCCTTTTACTCAAAATAATAAATAAAAACCAGTTACGAGAGAATACGAGAGAGAATTGTTCAGTAGCGAAGTTATAAATGTTTAACATGAATACATTTTCATGTAACTGTTAATTGCTGTTAATGCATTTGACTCCGCTCTTGAGCCTGGTCTTACGTCACAGTATGCACGAAATGATACATTTTTGGTTTTTTAGGCCGTCTCCATATATATTACCTCCATTATATTATCAGACTTATTCCAAGAACATAAAGAATTTTTCAGTTCGGAATGCAGTTATCAATTAGGTGAAAGGCGTCAAAGTTAATATAACAACAATTTATTAATTTTATAATATTAACCATTAACAAAATAATTAAAAGTAATAGGTAACATGTTTTTAAATTTAACAAAATACTATTTTTATTTAATAATATTCAAGAAAAATATATTGTTCTGACAAATCACAACAAATGTGATATTCCTTCATTAAAACAACTCTAATTTCCATTTGTCAAAAACAATTTGGTGTGAATGTCGACGAAATATATTTTTCGATCTGATCGAATAGTATAATGAAAAAAGATAGGATTCGTTTGTATTCGATTAGAATCCAAACCAGTGTAGTTAAGCTATTATGCTCGTATAATTCGCCATCCTTCGAAGGCATGTTTACTACTCTTCCGTTAGAGTATATTGTTCGAAACCTTGAAGACATTATTAATGATTGTTTCATATTTTGACCAAAATCGCAATAAAAAATATTAACAGGATTTTTGTTTTCAAAACCAAGTTCTAATTTTTCATTGTTTTGTAATAAAATCTCAAAATAAATATTTTTTGTGTATGTTAGCAAAGGTTAGCCCCTTTAAGGACAGAGGTACAATTTTTTGGCATTTTTTAATGAGTTTTCATAAATTTTTCGTGCCGAACAGTGAGACCTATTGAGAAGTCTTCTTCAAATTCTACAGGTCGTAATTTTTTATGTATCCTATTTTCCTTAATTCAAGTTATAAGTTAATGTATTCTGAACAACCTCCCGGATATTTTAGGTGAATCGATTCAGTGGTTCTCGAGATATCGTGGCCACCGGTTTAAAATACAGTCTCCTGCGGTATAGCACGCTAAGCTATTACGACGCAACGGAACGTCTTATAAAAATTTGTAAAAACAAAAAAATTGTCAATAAAAATGATACGCAAAAGAACTTCTCAATAGGTCTCACTGTTTCAGAACGAATAATTCATGAAAACTCATTAAAAAATTCCAAAAGAATTGTACCTCTGCCTTTAAAACAATCTCTCAAATAGCACTCTATCCATATAACTAATAATGCTATAAAATTCGTTATCAAGCGTAGATTGCGTAGTGATTTATGCCTAGGTATGTATACAAGTAAACTTTAATTAGCACGTAGAAAAAGCGCAATATACTTACTTATGTTCCGGTTATTTACATATCTGTCCGTCCATCTGTTCGTTAAAATAATTTAATTTTGTTAAAAAGTATCTAATGTAAAGAAAAATATTTATTCTATATGGAATTTTAGACCTTTACCATGTTTACAAATTAAAATTATTTTTATTTTTAAATAAAATGTTAAGAATGTAGTCATATACGATTAAAGTCAGTTTTGTGGAGTTTTCAAAAACTATATTTAATATTATTAATTTTTTGTGTCCCAGATCCCACCAATTATTGTATTGTTACAGATTAGTCATCCAGTTTCTAGCGAAAATGTCTATCAACAATTGATTAGTTGACGAACTGTTTTTATCCGCTGAAAGATACGGCTGTGCTAGTTATAACGTGCTTACGTTATATCAGTTATTCATTATTTGCGAAATTTCAGCTCTACGATAGCATGTATCGTGTTGAGTGATGGCTATCAGATTGATATATGCAGATATACTCATTTGGAACATGCAATATAACGACAAATGTTATTTTTAATTATCGGGTTGTTATGACTAATATTTTGTCTCGTCTAGGATGTATAGTTTGTGAGATAATTCTACATTCGGAAACATCTTAGCTTCAAATAAATGTATCACTAGTGAATGTTGAGTTAGGTTTGGGTTTTACAACTCTTGTTTTATTTGCCTAACATTCTGCCTTGTGGCTGCTACTTGTTAAAGGCTCTTGACGGGAATAGCTACAAAACATACAAATAAATTTCAGATTAGAAGAGAATTCTGAAAAGATAGATTCCTTAAGATAACTTAAAGATTGCGAATTATTATCGAACAACATTGTTCATACATTAATTGTTTCACTTGGATCTGAGTATTTGTAAAATTGTCATTCAGTTTAATTAAAAACACCGAGGAATTAATACACGAATCGACAGTAAAGAAAATTGTTTCTAGCCATTTTATCAGTATCATTATAAAATACGAATCCGGATCTTAGAATTATGATAAACATATACAGCGATCGAAATTCATTTATAGGCAACATTAAAAGTTTAATAGCGTTAACACACATAGAGGATAAGTGAAATCGCCCGCTAATATAAAGTAAAAATATGAAAGAATGTTTAGAAATAAGAGAATAATCTACTTATTTAATCAAAGTTTTACAAAAAAAAATTGAAATAGTGTCGTAATTCAATTGTTGCTACAACTGAATTTCGAGTCTGAAAATTCTCTTTATCGCAACAACTTTATATTTTAAATAATATGAATACTGCGTGAATCCTCCTTTATTTTTTATTACATCAAAAATTCGATTTGGCTGTTATAGCCCAGTCAATAGTTAATTTTGTCTCGAGAGAGGTCGGGGAAAGTATAAATTTGGCAATTTTGTTAATTTTGGGGCTCTAAAAAAATCCTGAAAATTTGTGAACACGAGAAGTCGCCGCCATCTTGGAAAATCCATTTAACATGTTTGCAAATTGTTAAAATGCGCTCCATTTTTATCTGCCATAACTTGCAAACAATTTATGCGAGATTAATTTGGTTTATACAAAAGTTGTAGGAAATTGTGTTCTGTACAACTTTGTAAATAATTTGTAAACTTTAAAATGTAGCGGAAATGAGATATTCTCAAAAAATCAGATTTTGGCCGCCATTTTTCAAGTTGGCGGCGCCGGCGGTGACTTCTCGTGTTTACAAATTTTAGGATTTCATAAGGGCTCCAAAATAAGCAAAATTGCCAAATTTAAACCTTCCCCAACCTTTTGCAAAACAAAGCCTATTTTGTCTCTATTGACTGGAGTAGGTACTAATCAGATTTAGAAGTGTGGTTTTTGGAATTTACAATTCAACTCTCTTTCCTTGGAATTTATTCCACTCTTCAACGATTTACCAGCTATCCTTAACTATCGAATATTATCCCATATTATTAACCATCTGGCCGATCTAAATTTAACTTTTCGTCTGAGAAAATAATCGAGCGTCACTTTTTCCTCCAAGATATATGATTTCTAGCGGCCACTAATCTACTTAGTTTTATGTTGTATACTTAGTACTGGTTCACGATCAATGCTCTCGGAGTAAGGAATCTCATGCCGTTAACTATTCTCTATATACTATTTATGGGTGTTTTAACATAAATACGGTAGCTTTTATTTCTTTAATATTTGTAACATAAAGGTAATACTTAAGACTTCAATTTGGTTTATTACTGTACATAAATGTCGATTGACCCACCGTTATAACAATTTAGATTAAATAATATAATAGATTAGATTTGGTAATCATTTTGCGAATGATTTGGTAAATTTTATACTAAAGCGCATATATCAATTACGATAATGATTGGTTATCTAATGAACAAGTAGGGGAGTGTAACCGGTTGTGGGACACGACCGGTTATGGGACAGTCGCCGTGTCGACTATATTGAAATAGTATTACTGAAGTCAAAATCTTCGAGGTCTAGTTTTTCGGTGAGCTAACTTTTGATTCGACATCTACTTGAGTAGGCGCATTGGTTATATGTTTTCCGAACATCGATTTAAAATTCTCCTGAAAAAATTCTTTCGTGTGTTTTAATTAGTGTCATTTTCGAGTTTATCGTTCACAAAAGGTGGTTGTAATGCGGGTACACGTAGTTTATGGTTACTATTTTATAATCCATAAGCGATTATGATTGATTTATAACCATCAAATTGTAATGATATCACTTGCGAAATGCCGCAATTTCCAATTATGGGACAAGCGTGTACCCGGTTGTAGGACACTATGCTCGCGACATTTGTGTAATGATATGGATGAAAATCTAGTAAACTAAGATCCATTATAGAATCTTGACGATGCAGGCTCGAATATTGACATAAATGTTGTAATAACGGTTAATTGTTTAATTTACCTGTTTTTAGTGATTTTAGAACAAATTTTCAAAATGGGAAAAAATGATGAAAAATAATCATAAATTGAATGTATTTCCTCACTGTAGCCATACACAATAAATAAACGATCATTCAATGTGAATTTTTTAATAAATTTACTCCAATTAGGGTAACTTTTTCGTATTTTTTTTCATTTTTCGGGACTGTCCCATAACCGGGTACAAATTTTTTTTTTGTCTAAAAGCAGACCTTCAGAAAATTGATAAAAACAATTTGTGCTTTTAATTTAATCGGCTGAATTTGTATTGAGTAAAGTTTGCTATTGATCTTATGATCAATATAATAATAATATTGAATGGTGTTCATACATTTGCGTAATATTTTATTGAAAACTTTTTATGACGTTTTTTGAAAACGTGTCCCATAACCG
>JANTOP010026805.1:0-12304 GCA_027564815.1 Symmerus nobilis | reverse complement strand
TTGGAACCAAATGAACTATGATTTCCATTTGAATCAAACATGATATTGTTGAATTTACTATGATATTATTTTCAGTGCATAATGGATATGACGGCCGCTTTGAAGAGGGAGGTTTGCAGGTTCGAGGTTCGAAGCTAGGTGTCGACATCACACCTAGTCGAGTATTCTTATACAGAGACTCCTTGTGTATTGGGGGTATCATCAAAAACCAATACACAATCAATCCATTGCTATTAAATATGTAATTGGTCAAAAGCAATGGATTAATGATCAAAATAAAGAAAGAACCGAAACGGTTGAGCGCTAGATTGACTACCTAGCCTCAATCGTTAAATAACCGCGTAATAAGTCATAGAAACTTCCAAATGGAAGCACCTATGCTCCCTCGAGGAGTAAGAGGTATAGACGATGATGATGATGAATCTTGGACGAACCGCTGACATAATAGCATGGCTAGTAGTAGTACACTATCGTTTTAACTTATCCATATCCAGCCCATATTGTCTATTTTTCAAAATAATTTCCTCTACAAGAAAGGAGAGGGAACTTGGCATTTCGTCATTTAAATCTTCAAACATTTTACTAGGAGGACGATAACTGTCACTATTTACAACTACTGATTTTATGTCATGGCGAACAGTGGCGTGCGGTCAAGAACTCCATAAGATGTGCAGAATTTTATATTTTTCTGGGCTGGAAGCAAATTTGAAAACGCAGAAAGTTGCTTTGACAGTTAGGTAAAAATACAAAAATATAATATTTCGGACACTTATGTAATAGTTGTAATTTATATAAGAAATTCGTAAAGGATCGCACCGACAAATTTGAATATGGGATATCACGACATTTGATGCGGATTTCCCGGCTATTTTCTGCAAATCCAAAACAAATGTAATGGCACAGGAAGTTGAGAAATTAGTTGAGAAAAAATACAAAAATATCAAAACTAAACTTTTCGCACAAAACCTCTGCAAGAACTTAAAATCTCCCAGAAACCTTTATTTTCGGAGCCTTAATCTGTTAAATCGGAGTGTTCAAATCTATTTTCTATCTAGATAACGACGCTTAAAGTAAATTTGAAATTTTCCCAAAAAAAGCTTCAAAAGTCTCGAAAGCTCATTGACAGCTTATATTTATAAAGTCTCTATAAATTTATTTTGGAATCGAATTTTTTTCCCATTCATTAAATTTAAATGAGATATAGAATTTTCGCAGAAAGCTATCCAAACTATTGAGAGCTCAACGAAAGCTCTAAGTTTCGAACTTAATTTTTGACGTCTCAAAATTTATTTTCTATCTAGATAACAGCCATTTCAACATTTTCTAAAATTAAGTTTTAAAAATCTCGTAAGTTCATTGAAAGCTTAAAATAAAAATATCATTTTATATAATTTGGAATCTAATTTTCATTTTATTCAATAAATTTAAATAAAATATGAAATTTTCGTTAAAAACTTTATCAATCCACTGTAAGAGAGCTCAATGAAAGCTCTCGTACCATATTTATGAACAAGCTTACTCTTAATAGTTGCACCACTTGGAGCGTAATTCTTACAAACGCTTTCCAATTCTTTTGGCACTTGTTATTTCATTCTTCAAATCAATATATTTCCTCCATTGCTGATTAGATTTTATCATTTGTAGGACGATAAGGCAAGCATCCTGTAACTGGCTTCCGCGATGTTTACCTGCCTTTGCGATGTCATCTGAATGATTTTCTACTGCTTCAAGAATGGAGTCTTTGAAGGCAATTGTCGAAACCTGGTGAGTCTTACGACGATCATTTACCTGTTTCTTCCTTTCAATTTCTTCATTCGCCTCATCCCCGCAAAACTTACAAAGTCATTTGAAATCAAAAATAGCCCCACTCGAACGCATTTTACTTCGACACTCTTCCTTTTTGATGCCAATATACTGGACTTTCGAGTGTATTCTTTGCGGCACTGAGTATGGACTGTCACAGAACTAACACTCAGTAAATATTCCAATATCCCGTCATTTCTTTCCCGACTTGACTCTCTCAATGTTTATGTTCCGCATTCTACAACATTAGTTTTACCTTCCGACAAAGATTTGTTGCAGAAAAAATAATCTTCCGCCATTTTCTAACAATTTATTAAATTTCAGCCACAATAACGAGCGAATATATTCGGTAAGAATTCATTCACAAAAGAATTTCGCTTAATACTAACGAGGAATATATTGAAACTTTTAGTTACTATAGATAGTAAGTGTACTTTTAGTTTTAATTGGATTATTGTAGAATAGTATGATTACCCTGTACATTGATTTGTGGTCTACTGGAGAAATCACCTTAAAAAGCGCGCCTTGTACTCTATCTCGAAGGTGGTGAGGAAGAGAGTACACATTTCAAGAGAAATTTTCAGATTCTGACTCTACGAATTGAATTATTATCGAAAGAGTTGGCTGCACTGAAAAAAGATATAAATAAGAATAGGTAATTATAGGTAATTTTGAGAGCTACAAAAAACATCTGTTGTACCTTTCCCGTGAAAGTAACGGTTATTCATGAACAACGATTTTCGCGAACTTTGACCGCGCGTGGTATGGTCAGCGGAACTCGGATCGATGGGGATTCCGATCTTATTTAGAACCACAACAACAACGTTTTTGAAAAAATTCAGCTTTCCATCACTTAATTTCATACGAAAACCTTAATTTCCTAAGGCTACACATATTGTTCAGAAGATAATGGTTTTGAAACATCAATTACTGACATATTTTAACATTTTTATGATATTAAAATTAAGTATGTCAACAAAACCGCGACTGGGTTAACTGTCTCAAAGAGCTTCTACGAATAAGGGACAAATCCTTCAAATCGGGGATAATCCCAATATCCCGAGCCACTTGAGAAATCTCTACATATGACGAATTTATAATCAAACAATTTAATATTATCATTGGATGACCTCTTAGGCCTCTTGGATGACCTCTTTATATAAAAAAAAACATTACAAGTCAAGAAATATGGACTACAAATATTAATAATCAATAATTATTTATAATCAATTTCTCGGTCGTAATTCAATCCAAAATCCCTTTTCACATGTCATACTAAATGTACTTCTCTTTAACTTTAACGGATATTGAGTTCGATCACATCGCACAAATGAGAAAGCCAACAACATTCGATAGAATAACGATTTACATTCCATTAAAGCGAACCTCGAGCCAATGCACAATCGCGGTCCAATTCCAAATGGTAAATAAGTTCCTGCGTGAATTTTATCACGATTCTCGTCATTAAATCGTTCAGGATCGAATTTTTCCGGATTGGGAAAATATTGCTCGTCCATATGTAGAGCGTATATCGGAAACCATATAACATCGCCCTGCTTTAATTGTACAGTTTGACCATTATTTTCAATTTTATACGGTTTATTAACAAATCTATCAATAGCAGCCAATGGTGGCCAACGACGTAATGTTTCCGATACTACACAATCTAAATATTTCATTTTATTCAAAATATCGTATGTTAGTGGAGAACCGTTCAGATTTTGTTCAGTTTCAATAATTTCTTCATATAATCTCTGTTGAATATCGGGATTTACGGCCAGTTCATAAGACGTAAAGCTTAAGAGAGAAGAAGTCGTTTCAAAACCGGCGAAAAAAAAAATTAGACATTGAGCTACCAAATCATCATCATCCCATTCTGTAAATAAAAATTTTATAACGGCTAAATGGGAGATTAGAAAATCATATCATATTACCTCGAACTTTTTTCGCATCTTTCTTCGCTTCCATCAGTAAATGAATCATATCAGGACGTATAATATTATTACTTTCTCGATGTTTAATTGTTCCATTTATGATATTTCGGAAAAAGCTAACTGTTACATCATCGAAAATTTGCACTTTTAGGAATTTCATTACACTAGGAAAACTATCGTATAATAGAAATTTGATGCCTTTAAAGCCATCAGTATTAGTGAAAGTAGCTCCGGTTTTATAAAATTGGTTTTCCGGTTCACTTAATGAATTAACATTCAATCCAAAAGCGCATGTTGCAATTATATCATTAGCAAATCTGGAAGAAAGTTCCTTCATTTCATATACCCTCCGATCATCTGATTTAATATGATCCACGAACACATTTGAACAATCATTAATCAATGAAAACATTATTCTCATTTTACTGCCAGTAAATGAAGGGCTAAGCGTGGTTCGCATATCCCGCCACCGTTGATCCTTTATGAAAAATAATCCCTTACCCAACATCGGATCCATATTTTCATCGAAATTATTAGAATGATTTACAAAATGATCGAAATCCTTTATTCCTACTTGTTTTATAATGTCCGGATCCCGAATAAAATAAATTGGAATTAAACATTCGTAAATACCAATTAATTTTTCTTTTGGATACTCCCAATATATTTTCATTATAAGATCAGAAAATGAAAGTTTTCCTGTAAAGCTATCTACAAAACTGCCAACAATTGGCCATCCGCGGATTTGTTTTACATTTTGGGAGTTGAAATAATTCCAATTTTTAACAATTGTATAGTAAATTAACCATACGATTATTGCAGCGATCGATATTAATATCGTTAGCAGATAATTTGTTAAGTAATTTAACATTGTCTGTTTTGTAATTTAATTACAAGAGAATTAAATTTTTCAAAGATATGTTACGGCGAACAATATTTATCGTAACAAAACGAGTATGATTAAAACGATTATTCGTTATAAACTGAAACAGTCAGGAAAATAGCGAAAAATTCAGTGCAGAATTATATTACCATATTCTAGGTTGTCTCAGAAAAATGTATTCGGCCTTATCCGTCTTAATAAATCTAGATCTAAATCCCTTATTAAGGAGGTAGTTGAATTGTCCATTTTACATCCAAAATCGAGGTAGCTTTTTCTCTAAAACTACTGAACCGATTTTGTTCAAATATTGCAGGCTCTATCTTGGCTATAAAATAAGAAGTTTGTCTAGAGGATTTAAAAAAAAGAATACGAATTTTACAGCATGTTGAATTTTTTTTTCTTTTTTCATATGAATTTCAACTTGATGTAAAATCTTTTTTTTTTTAAATCCTCCAGACAGAATTCTTATTTTATAGCCAAGATAGAGCGGGCAGAATTTGAAGAAAATCGGTTGAGTAGTTTTAGAGAAAGAGGTACTTCGATTTTGTATGTAAAATGAACAGTCCAACTTCCCTCTTAATCCTTTTTGTACCAACGGATGACTTTGATTCAGGATTTTTACCTGTTCATTTGGACAGGTGAGAAAAAAGAGTACTTTTGGACCTTTTTGTTATGACTTTTATCTAAAATAAAGATAGCCGTCAATAATCCCATATTACTGTGACATATTGCCAAAGTATCCTTTTATCCGTATCTATTAGAATCTGCTTAATCCCAGGCAATTTAGGTGTTGCCAGGTGGCCGTGAAAATGCCGGTTGAAAAATCATCCTGTAGGATATTGTCATACCATTGAAAAGGGGTATCATATATTGATGCATACCAGTATTCGCGCTATATTTTGGCTTCTTTTCACTACTATTTTGCATTCGAACGTGTTTAGACGTGTTTTAAGTATAATTGTCTCTATTTCCAATTCCAAGTATATTTGGTTGCATTCGTACTATTTTGACTTATTACCGCGACAATGGTACTCTGGATTAGAGTTATATATACGACAAACTTCGACCTTTTTTTGATAAATTAAATGCTATCAGATTGGTTATTTTTAGGCCTGACCTTTCGATCGATGAACAGATGGTTCCGTATTTCGGACGTCACTCCTGTGAAATATATATCGGCAAAGCCCGTCCAAAATCCAATTGGGATTCCAAAATTGGCATCTAACATCGCAAAGGTACCTATACTAATTTTACGATATAGATGGTTGTGCTCGAACACCGCATGACAAGGATATAGGCTTAGACGCGAGCGTGGTTTTAGACCAGCTCAGCACAATGGAGCAACCCATGCGTCACACCGTTTATTTCGATAATTCTATGGGTCACATTTCCTCATGTTTCTTCTATCTAAGGGTAATTTCTTTGCCACTGGAACAATACGGAAGGACCGAATGACCGAGACGGTTTTAAAACTGGACAAAGCAGCCCTCCCAAAAGGAGAGACGGACTACGTATTCGACAAAACGAATAAAATCTTTCTGGTTCGCTGACATGTTGTCTTGCCAACAGAGAAGTGACTAACTTTCAAACGGAAGAGCCTATACATGGTGTCTATCGATGGGACAAAAGAAAGATTTCCTCTAGCGTTAACAAGCCGATGTGATTTACAAATATAATCAGTCAATGGGCGGTGTTGATCTCCACGACATTACTGTGGGGAACTACAGAATCAGCATCCCTGGCAAAAAATGGTGGAATGCACTGTTCTGCAGCGCATTAGATTCCACGGTTGTTAACGGCTAGAACCTGCATTGCTTCATACAAATGGTAGCAGGCCTAAAAGTAATGTCCCGGAAAGACTTCAAAGTCGAAGTAACTGAGAAATTACTATTGACTTCGGATGACGATAATGAAGAGCTAATTGACGAAGAAGATGACGATTATGTTGGCAATTTTCGTCCATCAAACCTCTCTTCATTAGCCAAGGATTACATCATCAAAAAGGATGCCAAATATACCCGTTACCGTAACAAATGTGGCGATTCCGAGGATTGAGCCACAAAAACATTATATAAGTGCAATAAATGCAATATAGGTGCACACGCCCAATGTTTTGACTCGTATCATAAAAAAACATATAAATAAATCTAAATCTACCTCAAATATAACCTAATATAACCTCTACCTTTATAATTACCAGAATAAACATAATACTCCCTTAAAAATCTCGTTTTATCCTAGCAATGATTTTCGAAATGGTATGATATTGTCCCAACGGGCGAATTTTCACCCGCCATTTTCTAGGAAATTGGAAAGCCAATATAATAAGCATCATCTCAAAAAATTATCAAAATCGGACAGCGTTGTAATATCCTGGTACAAGATGGGTTAAGCCAGAAATCAAAATATAGTAGAATACTTCATAATTAATCGATACACAGATTTTAAATGAGACTGCCTAATATAAATTTTACGCAAGACTGGTTAGACTAAATCGTTGTAAGCAGTTTGACCTTCTCAATTGATACTCGCTTAAAGAGATATAATTATATTCACTTGAAAACAACATAACGGGTTCGGTAACCTAATGGGTACAGTACAGGGTATACATTCGGCATCATTCGGTTTCATTCTGCAACTTTCGATAACCAAAGTTCTATATATGAACCGTTATTTTTGAAAGTGCAATAAGTCCACTTTTGGAAGAAAATGAGTTAATGGTAATTTTAGTAAGATATAGATATCCTCTTTTTACATTTGTAATAATATATTCAATGAACAACCCATAGCAAGACCCATAACAAGAGATAAATACAGCGATTGATAAGTTTACTTCCTTATATACCACCTATTTATCATGAATACTTCACTATGCTAACTGCAGAGGAGAAATAATTTTAAAACATACACTTTTTTAAATTTTTATTTCTATAAAAATATGGACTTATTCCGCCACTTGTTTTTATTTCTTTCAGCTTTGTCATTTTTGATAGTGGAACAAGTCCATTTGGGGTTGCAAAATCGTTTATTTCCCTCAACAATTTTAAAAATTTTTATTGCACAATAAAATTTAACATGTTCTTAGTGTAGATAATATCACCCGAATTGATTACTGTTCGCTAATACTTTTAAATTAATTCAAACGCAAACCCTTAAATATCTCGATACCACTTTTAATGGACTTGTTCCACTTTCAAAAATCACGGCTCATATAACATTTATGAACATATCGATTTGCATGTGTCCATCAGAATGATAAATCATCACTGCCTTTCGTTAAAACTCGAGAAGGGCGATGTTTGTGCGATGAGATAATTAATTAGTCGGGCAGACGGGTAAGGAGCCCCTAAAAATACCCAAGACATAAATAGAGTGGAAGAAAGTAGTTTTATAAGAAAGTGCAAAGAATTTTGGAAATATTGCGGCTCGATTTAAATTTCACGACTCATTTCTATATTCCGAATTCATTAAAGGGCTAAAAGGAACACCAGCTCATCGGCAGTCACATTTTTTTATAGGCCAACATTTTTGTCCGCCCCCATTTTGTTCGGTGAAAAAGAAATTATTAATAATGCGTGATAAAATCAGGCAAAAGATTGATCAAAAGGCAGGGTAATTAAGGGGTCATTCTACTTTCTCGGATTCAAGAAATCGAAATTTTTGTTTTATTTTTATTCGATAGAATATACCTTCGAGAGTCCGCCATTTTGAAAATCTTTGCGCAAAATCATTTTCCGTGGTTCATTCAATATCCATCAATATCCAGAGATGTTTAGAATAACATGTTAAAAATGCAGACCGATTGGCCAATATGTTTTTTTGGAATCGTTCCCGCCATACCAAAAAAATGGTTCTGAGGAAAACGCTTCTCCTTCACTTTCACTCCTTTCACTTCTCCTTTTGGTTTTACATTTTTATCGTGGATTGTTTGGTTATAATAACAATAACAACAAAAATGGTGAATACAGACTGATGAAAATTATTAAAATATTTAAAAATCCGTCAATCCGGTTCATCAGTCCGTCAGTAAATGCGTTATACGATCAGTCTGACGGCAATATAACCAAAATGATAGACCAAACTGATGGCAAACTGATCGTGTAACCTACGTCTAAAGGGTTTCCTTTTACACGAACTAAAAAAGCGGCAACTCTCCCAGCGCGGCGTCTCTCCCTATTTTACCCTACGCAAAAAATTAGGAATATTTTCTCGAAGATAATATCGAATAAAAATGAAACAAAAATTCCGATTTCTTCAATCCGAGAAAATAGAATGTCCTCTTAAGGCAAATTAATAGCACGAATATATTATTGTAATTAATTTAAAAATAAAATGAGTGAATGAATAGTGGTTCCCCAACCAGATGAGCCCGTTCGAGGTTACAGTACATTTGATATAAGATCTGTATACCCAAAAGACGTCAGTACATCAGAAAACCTCGAAAAAATCCATGATATTATGTATTATGACCCCAAAGTGAAATTAAGGGAACTAGCTGAGACCACAAAGAGATAGTATTTACTTGAATACTATCTAAAATTAACTTGCTTAAATTTAGAATACGAATGGCTGAATATGAGCAATTTTCTTTTTTTACGTGTATGAACGTGGTGATCCTCTACAGTTATCAAATATTGGGAAACATCTTGGAAATGGAAAAGATATAAACTTTCAAGATATTTCTCGATCATAAGGCCAATTTCTTGAAACTTGCCAATTTACAAGAAATTTCAGATTTTCATGAAAATTTCGGATTGCTAGAAAATATTGGAAAAATTGTGATTTTGCTAATTTCAAATTAGATAATAGGTGATTATGGATAAAAATTAAAACAAAAGTTACAATAATTTTAATTAAATTATTTCTTTAATTCCTTGAAACCATGCTAGTACACTCCCAAAAACATCCTAAATATACAAGTATTTAATTAACTGGTTAGTCACACGTGTATTTAATTCAAAAATTGTATTGGTTCTATTATAAGTGTATTAGTAAATTTAAATCTTATATTACTACTAATTGATGACCTCTACTACAATAATTAGTCCACATTGTGTACTAGCGTGAATAATCGATATGTAACATTAACTATCTGAAATAAAACATTTAATATTATAAATAAATTCAAAATAATAACTCAAATATTATACCGATGAAAATGTTAACAAACTCAATGGAAATAATTTTCCAACAACAATCTCACATGGCTGCTTCAATTTCTCCATAAAAATGATCACCAGTAATCGATACTTTCTAGATGGCAGCAACTCCCAATTTGAATCATAAAGATCAATGAAAAGTTGCTCATGTTTTAATATAATAAGATTACCAACGTAGCAAGGTATTAGTATTTGAAATATAATAGCAAGCAAACTAAAAATGTGAGCAATGTATAATATATAATCGTCAGATGGAGTCACCTGGAAACAGTTCATTTAATAATTGCCCTGCATTTAGCTACATGAACACTTACAATACTTAAATGAAACACAACTCCACATAATGAAATACTGCTAACTGTTATTTGCCCAAGAAATGCTATAGAAAATAAATCAACGAATCTACTCAGTTGACTATAAAGAAAATATTTATTTAAAAATTAAATATCTATAAATATACGTAATTACGTAGTACAAACTCTAAAATATTCTGATGGCACTTTATAATATCGATAATTCTCTTCTTATTCTCATCCTCAGACAAATTCTGACCTAAACATTTCAGCCGTAAACCTAAAATTTCCATTTGGCCGACTATTAACCATATAGTTAATGTGGCAAATAAATCTGCTGAAATAACATTAACGGTTGAAATGCATAATCCTACGCCCTGATACATCCATACAATGTAAAAATTTAATCGATTTTTAGTAGAATCTATTGGATACCATGCTAGGAAAATAATGTCCGATGTTAAAAATGGACCAACGATTAATATGATTGTTGCGAACCAGACAATAGCATAATGAAATATTGTAATATATTTAAAGACATTCAGGTGTTTCTGAAATAAATTCCTTTCCGAATCATCACAATCTTTAATATTCAATTTAAATAATTTCACTGAGTAATATAGTTCTTGCATTTTCTTATTTCGGATTAGTAAGTTATAATTTTTAATCGCAAGAGCAAGTAGAGTTAATGAAATGTACAAAGTATCAGTCAATTCCTCCACATTTCTCACATAAAATAACAAATAAATATAAAAGGATGCCGGATATACAATATTAAGTGTAATATTATATAACACTGAATAGTTGAAGTAGAATCTTTGATCTGTATCTCGTCTCCATAGCCCAAGGACTCGCAATACGGTTATTATCCAATTAGCAAAGTGAATATCTTCTTCGGGTATACCAATCGATTTGGTTGGCATGATTTAACTTTATCCTAATCTTCAATGAATAATTTAATCTTTATATCTATACTATTCGGTGTTTGATTTATATAAATTAATAAATTAATATCTGGATGAGAAAAAAATTTTGTTCACATCTATTAACTTTCACCACAAATAAGAAATATTTATTATGGCTTTTAATTTAAACGCTTCGGCCTTTTAAAGCAAAATTAATACCAATCTTTCTATTATAAATTGGATATAAGTAACCTGGTTATATATCAGGGATGAATACCGATCACAATTCGAGAGATTCCAAAACGGCGATATACCATAGTTATACCCAAATTAAATAATTTTGATTAATTTCCCCGATGGTGAAAGAACAATACTTTATCTTAATTTCAGTCCAGTCAATTCCTGCTCTGTTCTGAAAATTCTCTACGAGAATTTATTCGATTTCCATCCCAACTCTAAATAATTTGTATAGTTATTATCTACGTTCAAATTAACTGCTAATAACATATAGGCAATTGATGGTTTTGAATCAGTCATTTGAAGGAAATAAATGGAACATTTTTATATTAAATATGTAATAAATCCTTCATTTTTCATATGCGATAAGGTAAATCGCAAATTACTCAATCAAGGACATTATAAAAAATTCAGAAAGGGTTAAAGGTTGGGTCGAAATGCTATTTAAATATTTAGTTCTATTGACACGAACATTTTCAATAAATACATATTTTTACAATTTCCTGCACTTATTTTACTTCATTAATTCCCTTTATCTTTTTTCTACCATTTTCTGTTAACTTTTCAGAGATGTTTTAGGGATATGGTATCCAAAAGGTGTAATAGATGAATGGCATAAAAAATCGCGTAGCGTAAAATAGCTATGTTTGTAGTAGAATAAATTGACTACATGTTTGTTGTTTTTGTAATTTTGGAGTAGAGCTTGTTTTTTATACTTTGGTATAAATTTTAAGTTATGAACTTGATTTTGGAATCTAACAATAGCTAAATTTTTGTACTTTTTTATGAAATTCGACTTGCGACCAAATCGCTTTATGGACGATGTCTAGGAACCTACCTCGGTCGTAAGGCGGAGAATACCTGTGATTTGCATATAATATTTTATACAAATTATTCTGATCTAACGACTTCCATATATAAATGTTGGTATGTTCCAATTATATATTTAGAATTGTATTGTACAAGTATATTATATATTATGTTAAAAATACCATTCATTTCCGTTTATCTAGTGTTCAATAATTCTTCGCAAACCATTCCATTTAATATATCATACATAAATATTATAAGCCAATATAATATATAGAAC
>JANTOP010026794.1:0-12305 GCA_027564815.1 Symmerus nobilis | reverse complement strand
GGTATCCTTTTATTGAGAATAATGTGTAATTTTAGGAAATGCAAAAACCCGGATTTTCGTTTTTGGAAGATAAGGTCTCATTTCATATGGAACATCACATTTTATGACATTCCGTTTTTTACTCTGTGGTATTCAAATTTAAACATAATTTGTTTTACAATTCAAACAAATTTTTACAATTGTTTAATTTAAACAGTGTTTTTCTGTAAACCAAATTTCAAATTTTCTTCAACTTTGTGCCGGTGATTAAAAAAACTACCTGACGGATTCGAATGAACCAAACAGATTTTAAAAGGTTACTTTATTTTCTTCGAAAAAAAAAAAACTTTGTCTTTGTTGTAACTTTTATTTACTTGCCTTAGTTCATGCAGAAGATGTTGACATAAAAAAAATAATTTCTCTTTATTTTGTTTCAGACGAAAATTACTGTTGGTACGATCGGCACAACTGAAACATAAATTTTCATAGGTTGATGGCGATCGTCGATTTTTATTAAAGAGAAAAGTTATTTTTACACATAAAATTATTTTTGTATTGCTTAATTGCCAATAAAAATACCTTAAAGAGGAAAAAATGAAAAAAAAAATATTTTTTTATTTCATTTTATATTCTAAACTCATTTCTGAGCAGAACGACATATTCCCCATATTTTTACTATAACGCGTAGTCCCTCAGAATTTAGTGCAAAGTAAGGTATGTCGAAAACTAATGAACAAGAAAAAACAAACCTTTAGTTTTTTGGCCCACTGAACCATTTCCAACTTTCCGTACCTTTTTCTCAGGAACTACTCAACTTTCGATAACGAAACTTTGCACATATATTATTTAATATATTTAGAAGCTATAAAAATGAGCAAATTAATATATATTTTGTTTATAAGATATTAATAATAGAAAAGATTGTTTTTTTTCATGTCTCTTTATACATTAATTAAAAAAAAAGGAGGGAAATTCAGAAAATACGTGGAAAAGATCATTTGTATAGCTGCTGGCCAGGCATAAAAAACAATTATTGTGGTCAGTTAAGTAGTTTAAAAGAAAAAGATACCGAAAGTTGGAAATACATAGGTTTTCAGTACGGCCAAAGAAATAAAAAGATTGTTTATTCTTGTTCTCCCATTTCAGCGTTTCCAAGTATGTTTTGACCGGTTTTGCAACATGGGGTCGACCATTATCATGTTGCAAAATTACTTTATCGTGTCTCTCGGTGTATTGCGGCTGTTTGTTCTTGTATCAATTGTGTTCGATACCGATACCCGCCTCCAATTCGGAATTTTCGTAAACCTTCTCTGCCAACCATGACGATCTTTGACATCAAAATCACCTTGAAGCGTTGAAGCTATTCACGACACTTTCTGTCACTATGAGTGGCCTCGCCATAAGTATCCCATCATTCAATGAGCGTAGGCCGCAAATTTCAAATGGAAGCAGAAAATCAAATCCCGCAAATGACGAGAATTTGGCTCAAAAACCGACATTTTCAATAGAGAACAAATATATGCTGAAACACGAATTCAATAATGTTTTGATAGCGTTATGTTGACAGATGCCTAAACTTATTGTATGACGTTTCTGATCTACTATATCGACCATCGACCGCTGGAACCATCTTTTAACAAACGGCGGAATAAAAGTTGTACATCTAATATAGTATTTCGTTAATTTCTGGTCCTTGATCGGTGAAGAAGAGGGTCTAACAAGTATTGCGTCGAAATTTGGGCCAGTTCTTGTAACATAATTAAAAATATGTATAACTAAATTATTGGTAGTTGAGATTGCCGAAAACGAAGATATGAGTAAAAGATTCGTAAGAGTGTACCGTTCCCCTTGGTTAAAAAACAGTCGTTCCAAATATAAAATAGCAAGAACAAATAGCACAATAATTAGAAGTCGTTTCTGTTAACACACGAGATTCCCCATCTGCTAAAAATAGCTAAAAAAGACCAACCCAACATGTTGAACATATCCGAGGATTTACTTCCTCTAATATTCTTATGAAGTAAACAGGTGCTTTTTCTCGGTTTTTTTGTCTTCTTTAACTGACCATTCTTTGAAAAGCATCCTCCGTTGTACTAATGTTATCCTAAAGATTAAACTTACGTTTTCTGACTAATGCAATATTATCCTTTGTTTTTTAAGTTTTCTATATGATCTTCACGGACAATATCCGAATATCACTCGTTTGTATTCCATTGGAAAGAGTGTTCAAAATCGCGATTTGTGGGTATTGGAACTAGCAAAAAGTCCAGGCATACATCAATCAGATGTCCCGGAATTTAAATATGTAGCCAATATGCATGGTAACGAAGTCGTTGGCCGTGAAATGCTACTATTATTGGCCAAATATTTATGTGAAAATTACAAATTAGATGAACGAATAACCAAATTAATTGATACGACCCGAATTCATTTACTGCCGAGTATGAATCCAGATGGTTATGAAATTTCTATTGAAGATCACAATCGCAGTTTGATGGGACGCAATAATGGAAATGATGTCGATTTAAATCGTAATTTCCCAGATCAATATGGAGTAAATAATTTTAACAGAATACAAGAACCAGAAACAAAGGCCGTTATGAATTGGACACTGCAAATACCGTTCGTTTTATCGGCAAACTTACACGGAGGAGCATTAGTTGCTAATTATCCATTCGATGATTCGAAGAAAGATTTTGCTGATCGTCCAACCGACCTACGAACTATTTTCAACCCAACAGAAGATCAAAAATTATTCGAGTACTTGGCGAGGACATATTCTAATGTATGCAAATCTAAGATATATACCTTTTAATTTTATAATTCTTAAACAAATATCATCTATTTTCTAGGCCCATGAATCAATGCACAATGGTCTACCATGTCCAAATCTATTAAAGGAAACATTCCCTGAAGGTATTACAAATGGGGCAAGTTGGTATAGTGTAACTGGTGGCATGCAAGATTGGAATTATATATATGCTGGAGTCTTTGAACTCACCCTTGAATTAGGATGTCAGAAATATCCACCCGAAAAAGATCTACCGCAATATTGGAAAGAAAATCGTGAAGCACTTCTATCTTTCATTGAACAAGTTCATTTAGGAATATTTGGCAATATTCGCAGTTCGATTGGTTCGCCAATAGTAAATGCAGAAATACGTGTACAGGGTGTCAGACATGCGATTCATTCAAATGCTGCCGGCGATTATTGGAAACTATTACTCCCCGGAAAATATAATATAACTGTTGAAGCTCTTGGCTATGAATTACATGTGGAGGAGGTGGAAGTATTTAATATAACGACCGGACCCACACGTCTTGATATCAGTTTAATGCGGGACGATCCACAACATTGGTCATCTGCATACGATTATCGAATTTTAGAAAATGTTCTGCGGACAAAGTAAGATTTTTATTATTAATTTTTGGTTAAATTGTCGTGTCTTTAAAACAATTGATTGCAGATACCATACCGATGAAGAGATTAAAAAACAAATGGCTGAAATAGAAAATATCCATCCCAAAATTGCAAATTTCGAATTAAATGATAATGAAGTTTCGATGATGTTTCCTTCATTGCGAGTAACCGATGATGTATATATTTTCAATTCCATAGTAGTGTTTCTTGTATACATTCCGTTATCGATAACATATATGGTACAGGTAAACCCTCTATAACACGGTACCGGTCTAAGGCAGTGAATATGTTGGGGATTCGAGTAACGATAATAGCGTCGATACGAGCGACGAGATATATAAGCGCATATTTCTTTGCTTTTATCGCATGTTTTTATGGGTTTTTATTTTGTTTTCTCTTTGTATATTATATTAAAACGTAGACGCACAAAAAGAATGAAAAAAGAACCACAAAAATATGCGATAAAAACAAAGAAATAAGCAAAGAAATATACGCTTGTATTTCTCGTCTCTCTTATCGACGCTATTATCGTTAGAAGACTCCCCAAAATATTCACAGCCTAACACGGAACATACGAAAGGTACGAAATATGGATTCATTTACACACACATATTCTCTTTCTAAACTATCACGGTTTCCATATAACACGGAACCGATTAATCGTGTTATTTGAGGCCTAACTGTACCTGTAATTTTCGTTCTTTCCACGGGATGCATATTTATGGTATCGGAAACGGATCGTAGCTAAAAAAACACCAAAAGTGAATTTTATAATTAAATATTGTGTTCTTCCAACAAAATTATAGATTGGATCTCCAGAGGAGCTAAAGCTTCATATATTAGTGATAGGTTCGCTAATCGATTCCGCACCATTGGGTCGAGAAATGACAATGAACTTAGCACGGCATGTTGTAGGTGGGTTTGCATTAAACGAGCCACCCTTAAAGCGTCTACTTAGCCAAGCTGTGATTCATTTTGCTCCAATGACCTTCAATTTTAGGAATGTTTTAGAACAATTCAATGCAAAGTAAGTATAAATACTAATTTATGGGTTGCCTCCATAAATGTATAAAAAATAAACGTCCCGAAGGATTTATTTTCATTTTTTGGAATACATAATTTTTAGTGGCAGACCTAGGGGGTGGTGTTTTTATAGACAGTAACAATTAAGTGCCAGAATATTGGTGTATTTGTACCTTTTTACACCGAATTTTTCCAAATTTTAAAAGAAAATTTAAATGCGAGTAAATGCATTTGAGATTTTCTTGTACTCAATCATCAATCAATATTGAACCTTGAATTTTATTTTTATTTTTTTAATTTCAAAATAAATGCATAGCATAACAAATCACTGTAGGTTTTTATCATAAATATATTGTTAATTAATATCTAAAAACCTAAACGTCATTTAAAAAACTTCTACTATACGTACACAAACGCTATTAGTACTTTTACAAAGTTCTAAACTGGCTGTGTAGCTAAATTATTTCGTGAACTATTTGCTAGTTATTAATATTATATAAAGCTTCTGGCAAATTCACCAATGAGACAACAGGCTTGTTAAAGTAAGTTTAGTCTGCACTATAGGTCATGTGAAGTTGAAAAAATAATATAAGATATATTTGAAAATTCTATAATTATTTTCTAGAAGTGATTTATAAAAAAAACGAATAATTTTCATGTTAAGGTCGATAAAATAATTCTTCTGTATTTCTTAAAATATTATTAATTTTAGTACAAAGTGCCATTTTTTAGTACTCTCAATATATATATTATGTATAAAAATGGATGGAAAGTCAATAATTTAAATATTTACTTAAAAAATTGCGGTTATAAAAAACGGTATTTTTAAAAAAATTGTACAATTTTTAAAAAAAATGTTTTTATTTTCTTACTAGGCATAGTATTATTCAAAAGAAAGGAAAAAATAGTTACGCTGGCGGTTTTGACTTGGGCACATATGGGTTAAGGTCTTTAATCATGATTAAGTTTACATATATTTCAAAAAATATTATTGATGAATCAATTTTAAATCCAATTATACATGAAATAGAAGTACTAAAATTCCCATGTATAAAAATTCCTAATTTGTTTTTATTGAACGGGTGTGATTATGAACGCCGTTGCTTTATATATTATACATAGAACTATTGCCAACTATTTTTTATAATTTAAATTCATTAGTTTCCAAACAAATCGTAATTATAAAGCCCTTTTATTGATTGTAACTTTTATGATCGCATGAAGTTTATGTACAGAATTATTTACAAAATGAAGAAGGAGGAAGGTGTATGTTATAAAATCAAAATGTTGAGTAAATAAAGGTCATAGAAAATGTTGTGTCTTTGATTGATAACATCCATGTAAAAAGTCAATTTTTGAAAAATTATAGTATCGCTCCTTCATCCACTTGTGTCTTAAAATGTTACAACAGAAACAAGTTGCTGCCATATTGTCCACATTCCTATTGCATAATAATAATACGGGAAGAAATTATCAGGAATAGTATTCTTGAATTAAAAATCAATAATTTGCATGAAATATTTACTTTGAAAAATATAACTTTTAGTTACCTAATTTTATTTAATTGTTTTCCATTTCCTAACTTAGTAATTCGATATGTGATCCAATTCTATCAGACCAATTATCGGATTCGATATTAAACGCTGAATCGGATAGGAAAAAAAGTATTTTTATGAAAATGTTACAAGATGGTGAATTTGATATAATTTTATCATTTTCGGCTGGAAATGTGGGTATAATCCATCCAAATACCGTCCAAGAAAAATCTATTTGTAGTGAATTTGCCCAAACGATAAACGATGCAGATAACCAAATTGCCGTGTCTGCAAGTAACTGTGATATGACATCGATTAAACACCATGATGAAAATACTATTCAACGTATAACCGATCTGTTGTATAATAATTTGAAAGTGCCCTTGTTTACCGTACAACTTAGTTGTTGTAAAATGCCCATCATGTCCGATATTGCATTAGTTTGGCGAAGAAATATTCACAAACTTAAGAAGTTCCTTTCACTCGTGGATACTGGCATTGAGGGTTTTGTAAAAAATAACATCGGAGAACCCATTCGAAATGCTATAGTTAATATTCGACATACGGATATTGAAACAAAGGTAACGAAAAATTTAGCACACTTTAAGATGGTATTGCCACCAGGTGAACACTACGTTGACATCAAATCACCCGGTTACGGGATACACACTATTCCGATTATATTGCTAAAGGATCAAATTTTAGATATGAAAGAAATTATTTTGACAGCAGGTACTGAACCAATACAGGAGCAAATAACCCAAGCAGATGTAAATCGTAAGATTTCTGGTTTTATTTTGGATTCAACCACTCATCCAGTAGAAAATGCGAATGTTGTGATTCGAAATACTACGGCTAAAGTGTCAACTACAACCGACTTATACGGTGGATTCTCATTCGCCGGCTTCATACCCTACGGTTTGGTTACGATTACAGCAAGTGCATCCGGTTATTCCACCGGCACAAAATCATTACAAGTCGAACGGGCAAGTAACATTATAGGCGTTGTTATTCACCTAGAAACTAATGATACAGTCATGGGCATGCCGCGATTATTATTTGTCGTATCGGCTGGTTGTTTGGGGCTGGTATTAGTCGCCTGCTGTACATTCTGTATATCATATTGTAAGTCAAGACGGGCTGACCGTAATTATTATAGTTTTTCTATGTTACCCCAAAAGAGCGATAATGCCGACCAAAAGTTATTTGTTGATGAAGATGATGATCATGATGAAACAGAACTATTTCGTACGCCAGTTAAAAGTAATTTTTAAAAATAATTTTTAGTGACGATTAATATTACTTTTTCTTCAAAAAACTCTTTCAGAGCTACAACCATACTATGACGATGATAGACCTCCAATGAGTGACACAGAAAACGACAGTGAAGAAGACATTATAATGGTAAGTAAACGTCGCGAATACGAATAAGAAACTAGTTTTTTCAAATAGTTCATAGGTTAGATCGAATTCTGGTAATTATTTCCGGATGATAAAATGTTTTTATGAAAACAGTTGTTGATTTTCTATCAACTATCAAAATTTATTGTTAAAACAGCATTCATACATTCGGGAGTAACTTAGAAAAAACTTCAATTTTAATATCTAGATCGGTTAAATCAAACTATAATTTAACATTGTAAATAACTGTATTGCCCTAACCAATAATTCCTTTAGTCAATACATGCTACGTAAATATTTAATACCCTACTCTTGAAGGCCCCACTCACTACGCGATTTCTCTTCAACAAATTGATCAATTTGCCAACTTGCCAACCGTGTGTGGGGTGGTTGGAACAACCGTTGATAAGTTGAATGTGCATACAATTCAACTTGGATTTTTTGAAGAGAGATTGATGTGTGTTGTGGGCTATGTTGTCAACTTACATTCGATTTCAGTTAAAAAGTAAATACCCTGGTGGCAAAATCAATCCGGAAACATATTTTCGTATATTTTTATAATTTTAGTTTCATGTTGAAATGAAATTGATGTTGGTAAACAATTGACAAATTGATATCAACAAGTTGAACCAACCAAGTTGAAGAGAAATCGCTTAATATATGGGCCGTTTTACTCTTTACAGAGTAGATACTTTGCTGACCAATTCTAATCTCAGAAAGTTGCGCTTATACGTTATATAAATTGTCACAAAAACTATATGTCTAACAAATATGAAACCGTCCAAATACAATAAGTTAAGTAGGATAATAGGAAGCACTAGTAACAAAAAAATATTAGAACATATTTTTTATTTACATTGCATACAATATTGTCACAAATTAGTCATAAATCAATTGCTTATTGTGAATGTTCTGTAACATTAGAAAACATTGAGCAAACTAGGCAATTATACATGAATAACATAAAAATTCGCAATTTTGAATTCAAATTCCAAAATTATGTACGTACATTATTATTTAACATTAATACATCAAAATAGTGTGTACTCCCTCCATTCACTTTTTTAGTGCTATTTTTATAGTCAACTGTTTTTGAGTAAATTCGTGTAGACATTGTCTGACGTTTTTTTGTTTTTTAATTATTGACCAATTAATATTAAACCTATTTTCTTTCATTATCTTATTTTTATATACCCTTCCTTATGTGACATATTTCCAAACCTCATTGTCTACCGTGTACTGATTGCTCCGTTACCTTAAAAATCACACCAAACAATATTTTCAATCGATCTAGATATTCAATTTAATATCCATTAGTACTAATGATAATAATGTTTATTAATATATATTTTTTTTGAAGATTTTAATACGTTATATTTTCAGAAATATGAATATTGATTTAGGAAAGTTTAACCTATAATTTTAATTCGTTAATCGGTAAGAGCAAATAAGCTACTAACTTATAGTTATACTATAATAATCATTTATATGTGTTTACAAAATTCTAAGAGACAATTCATTTTTAAGGAGATTTTAACAAATTAATTTTAATTAAAATTTTAATTACCGCTTGTGAATCTTATGCTAAATTTTCGTTCGAATAATACAAAAAAGCACTTACATTCCAAAGTTCTCTGTGAAGGATTACATGTGAATATACAATATAAATATATATTATACAGCCTCTCACATTTACGTTCATTATTCCTCAGTTTTCAGTTTATCCGAAATAATTTAAATTTGAAATTGAGAACTAACTGTGAAGAAGACTGTATACGTAGATTTTAGCTAGTCCATAATGTTTTGTTATATTTTAAACCTCGTTTTAAACATTAGTAAAATTGTGTAGCAAATCTTACATTTCCTCTCTACATGCATCACTTTTTCCATGTGATAAATTTACTAATTTTTTTTTTTTAAATTATGTTAACAAAATTATATGTATGTATTTTATATGTTAAGTTATATCAATTGTTTATATATTTATATTATACAATATATTAATATGTTGAGCATTTAAGGTAAAATCGTCTACTTTAATTTATATGATCAGCTATACACAGAATCAGGGGTTAAAAAACACTATTATAAACGAACTTCAAATAGATAAACCAATTTAACAATTAAAAAAAATTACAAATCCATAAATAATATTGTAATCCGAATAATTCATGAAAAGCCACTTAAATTGAAAAAATTATATGTATTCATTCAAGTTTTGAAAATAATAAGTAATAAATTTAATTTATGTTTATACTAACCAATATTCTATGTAATAAAACAAATGAAAAATTATTTTTTACAAAAAATGGGCTTTAAATTTTCTGCAAAAACATTTTTTTAACCTAACTACCAACTTTTAAATCTAGTTATTTTTTATAACAATTTATTTATGCAACACAATGTTATGTTGATTCATATAAAAAAATTAATAAAATTATATATAGGAAAAGAAAATTTATCTATGTTTTTAATGATTAGAATATCTTTTGGGTAATATCCATTCTCTAGCGTGTTTGTCTATGAATCTGCTTTCTAAAAGGTGTAAATTTTGTCAAAAAATATTATCTTGTAATGTTATATGAATGTTCCGATAGTCAGGCCGTCATACACATGGGCAGCATATCTTCAAGGTTAACATTTAATCCAAAATTCAAATGTTAATTACTACTAAGTAGGAAGTGGAAGACTGATATATGCCGTTGTTCAAAACATTAAATATAATAAATTCTCCTTGTTGTAATAGGAACAGTGTATGATTTTCATAGTCCTCAATCCAACTAGGATTGCGAGACTTATGAATATACTACTAATACTACCGCGGTTAATATTGCAGATTTTTTTTTCAATAGATGGGGTTACAGATATGTGCCGTTTATTTTGAAAGTGGAATAAGTCATATTTAAAAAAAAATGTAGTAAGGTTTTCATTACGCTTAAAACAATTTTTAACTTTCATAATTTGTTGCACCTATTTACTTAAGTGTAAAATAAGTCCTATAGATGAAGATAAACACTTATGACAAAAGTTGTATAGATATTTTTCATAAGAAAATACATAATTGTTTAATTATCTCAAAATTTTAGCAGTATGACTTATTCCACTTTCAAAATAAACGGCTCATATGTTGACAGATATGCGATTTGACATCTATCCTATTTTCCTGTTGCACTGACAAAAGCTTTAAAACGCGATATGCCAAAGCTTAAAAAAGTGATGTGTCAAATTTTCTGAATGTGTTAGGCCCGCCGCAAATTGAACCCAACACATAGGTCGTGCTATATCACAAACACAGTTATGTGGGTTCGTTTTGTCTCTTTCTTTTTTGTTTCTAGGTCACTTAACAAAGAAAACAAAAGAAAACGAACCCACGAAACTGTGTTTGTGATACAACACAACCCGCATGTGTTGGGTTCAATTTGCGGCGGGCCCTAACATCATATATATTTTTGCCCATCATATAGCATTGATATCATATAGCATTTGCGGAAAGTTTTAATTGATAACTTTTTTGTGTCTCATGTAATTAGCGTATGTCATTGATTGGAAATCTGCATTATGAACCACCACACCTAGTATATATTAAATATAAAAAAGATTCCTTACATTTAATTTAGTCCATTATATTTCTTATATTTGAAAAGAATCGAACGTAATTAATATTAAATTTGACGTTTGAAAAACAAAAAACGGTAATTTATAGTACTTTTTAGTAATACTAATATTGTTTTTTGTTTATGTGAAAATTTATATTGTTACAATGGAAGATAAAAATTATTGGTGAGCATATATTTTTAATTTTTAATTAAATTAATTTTCATAAATGTGATTGAAATACTTTTAATTTTTTGTGATAAAAAGCTTATTCTCGTATATTTTATTTTTCATTACGAAAATAAGTTCAAAAACTTAAGTGGCTGAAAAGGCCATTTGGGGGTTGCACGGTCTGTAATGAATATATTTATCATATAGAAAAATAAAGCTTATATTGGCTGGGGTGATAGAGAAACTTGAAAATGCCATAGGAGCGTTGCTGATATTGAGGAAAACATTTATGTGTTACCACCAGAGGATAGCGGGGTCTTACTGACGAAGAATTAGGTGAAGAAATTTGCGACATGAACAGGGTATATATAGAATTCGCATACGTGGGAAAAGTGGTATATACCGATTGCAAATGCCTGGGTGCTTGCAAAATCAATATGCCTACAAATAAATCAATTGAATTTCAGAAGATTGGTTGCAGAATCTTTATATAAGACGTATGCGGTAACGCCAATTTTACCGCATTTAATTATAGTAACACGAGTTGTGCAATTTGCATAAGTCATCTGTAGTAGGCATATTTGAAGCACATACTATACGTTTTACACGAAGATCATAATAATAAAGATTTATTTAATACATAGATCTAATATTACAAGATAGGGCATATTATTTTATTATTGATGCTTTTTTAGCAGATCTCCAAAAAGCATGGTTCAGTGGCAGTAGATAATATTTGGAATATCGGTACAAATATTATAAATCAAATAATTATATCTATCAAAAAGGTCAAATAGGCCGATTAATTTATAGTGAATATTTCAAAATATGTACGTTAGAAATGACGAAACAAAGGGAACAGATTACAAAAAAAATAATAAAATGAATGAAGAAAAACTGGCATCCATTTTCAATAATTTTCAAATGAATTTTGTATGTACATTTTTAATAGAACGAATCTTGTCTATTTTTTTTTAGATTTAGAATTTTAGAGACAAAAATTTATCCATAATCAATTCAAATTCTTAACATAATGTACTAATGATTTACTTAAAAATTGGCATCAAAACTGTTTTTGTTTACAAATTTGCAAGCTGATATTGTAGCCCAACAAGGAATTTAGCTGGCCAAAGTAAATCCAATGGGTTTTCGCAATGCGGACGATCCGCAAAATTGCGATT
>JANTOP010026783.1:0-12306 GCA_027564815.1 Symmerus nobilis | reverse complement strand
TAACCTAATTCAAAGAAAATCTCAAAATCATAAAATTTTAAGATATCTCATTCTTGCAATATGCAAGCGATATGTCGCTAACCCCATAGCCAAAAAATAATGGATTTCTTGTGTGACACGATACCCGAGTTAAGCTCAGTTTTTAAGAATTTTGACACGCCGAGCTCAAAAGGTTAGCCATCCACTGCCTTAGGTGATTATGATTAATGTTGGATGCCGTAGGAACATTTTGGTGGAAATTGATTTTCCAACCTTGAAACAAAACTTCTTGGAAGTTTCGGTTTTCTCGAATTAATCGTCCGAGGTAACGAGGGAAATTTTTCAATGAAGTTTTTGAAATTTCGTAAGTGATTCATTAAGAAAATGAAATTCTTTATCTGATAAAATTAAAATCATTGGGAGTTGGTTAACAAATTCAGTTTTTAAAATCCTGACCAAAATCGTAATGTAAAAATTCAATGAATTCGTTCGATTTTTGTACCAAAATTTAAGAAACATTTTTTTTCCAAACTTAGCTCAATCTAATGATGACAAATTATTTCTAAGTAATTTTTGAAGAGATTTTATTAAGAAATTTTTTTCAAAAAATCAATCATTTTTAAATTTTATATATTTTCTCCAAAAATTTGAATTTTATCAAAATTTTCCTGGCAGTTTCATGAAAATCTTAAATTTCCGAGAAATTCTCTTAAAGAATCAGAAAATATGATGATATAAAATGAAACCATAGAGTTCGGTGGGGATATTGTGGAATAATATTTTTTTGTTAAATCAACCCTCTTCATAAGTCGATATTAGACACAAATATCTTCCGAAATTTATAATTTTCATAATTGAATTTTTAAATTCAATTTCATAGGATAAATCACCTAATGAATTAATATTTGACATTCTAGAACATAATGTCGAAGATTATCACATGCGACCTTAAGTATAGCATCTGCCTTACAAGAAATCTGGGGTTATTTTTATCAAAATTTTTAAATCAGGGTTAGTAGGTAACTTTGAATTTCTCGTTCATCTCGAAACTTAATACACGCGATTTAACCTTGTATTTGGTTAGCTATTTACATCAGGGAAAATTCATCAAAAAAGATTTTACACCGAGATACTTTCATACTGGACATATTAGGTTTCTTTCAACTAGAACCAGAAGAGGGTTAACAATTCCAAGTAATAACCACTCATGATAATTTTAAGTTATCAGAAATATAACAAAATATACTCATAAATATTTATAATATATTTTTCCAAAAAAAACCCGTCTTTTTTAATAAATCCTTATCGACTTAAAAAAAACATTAAAATTCCCACTTAAAAAAATTCAAATTATTCAAATGAAAATTAAAAAAAATAAAATAAAAAACAGTGCCATTTGATTTGTTCCTTGTTTTTATTTTATACTTTTCCGTTGTTGCAAAATGACTTACACTTAGGTAGAATACATAATAAAAACCGAAAAAAATAAAAAAAAAAAACAAAAAACATGTAGTGAACTGTAAATAAAACCATTTACAATTCAAAATACCTAAATAATGTTGCATAATATTATCATATAAATGAATTTAATTAAAAGTTAATTTAATTTAAGTAAAAAATATCGTTGCAATAATAGTTGATAGTATAATAAAAAAAATCAAATCCCAAGAGCTATTATATTATAAATTGTCCCAAAATAAATTTAATTTGTTTATCCTAGACCTAGATATTTTTATATTATAATTTTATACCAATTTAATTCCTATTTTTTTTTCTCTCTTAATCAAATAAAAATTGTTGTGATTTAATTTTTAACTTTTTATATATTATAAATAAATACATAGAAAATATTTAAAATAATGTTACACAATAAAATAGAATAAATTGTATTAATTAATATTATGAATTTAATTTTGACCAAAATCAATTTTTAGTAATGAAAAGAGAATAAAACTTAATATTAATATTAAAGAAAATATATTATATACGATTGTGGGGGTTGTTCTTTATCTATCGAACATCCCTATAATATGACTTAAAAAAAGAAAAATTGTATATTTAAAAGAATGAATATTTATGTAAAATTAAATTTATAAATAATATAATAAATTTTTTGTAAAAATATGTATAAATTCTGATATAATCTCTTATCGATTTAATTTAAAAAAAAAATCCCTAAAATAAATTACGTACATTACATAAATGTTTGAATGTATAACATATGGCATTTTATTTTCAATTAAATTATAATTAAACAATTAATTTATTTACAGGACATTTAAATAAAATGAAATAATGATTGAAGGTAATTAAAATAATTTCCGTAACATAAGAAAATAGAAAGAATGAAAAACATGAATCAATTGAAAAATATTTGAGAGAAATAAAGAAAAATGAAAATAATGTGACACATATTTATATTCGTTGTTTTTTTAATTATTTAGAATTAAGTTTACAGTCCCATGACCTAGATCATTCCCTGGAAATTATTCTTTGAACGGCCCACCCTAATAAAAATGTAGGGAAAATAAAACTTTAACATTGTTAATTATATTGTATTTGTTTATAAAAAATCCCATGTTTAAAAAAATGTTTAAAATCGAAATTTCTCGAATAAAAACTGTACCTCTATAATTTACTTTAAGATGTAATACATCCTTCAAACTTCAAAAAAAAAAAAATACCTCCCAAATAAATATAAAAATCAATCAACAATTTATTTGTTAAAAATGTCTGACTCGGGGTATTTTTGGATAAAAAAATTATCAGAATATTTCTCATTAAATTATTTCGAAAAAAAACTTCTTCAAAATAAGAGATTTATTTCATTGAAATTTGACTTAAAAAAATATCCTTAAAAAATATTCCACCAAATATCCCGAGTAAATATTATCATTTACCTACTTAATTTAAAAAAAATTCGAGTTTATATTTCTTAAAAAATATCTTCCCAATCATCAAAAAAAATTTTTTTTTTGAAAAATCCTTTAATTAATTTTCTTAAAAAAAATCCTTCATTAATTAATTATATATTTTTAGGGGTAAATTTGACTATTTGGTCGGTCAAAGTGAGCTTTGGTGAAGTAAATTAGCGAGCGAACCCTAAAATCTGATAAGCTAATTTTTTAGCTTGTAGAAATTAAGTATTAGACAGAAAATGTGTTCCAGACATATTACAGCAAATTTAGTAGTATTCCGAAATAACTGTAGAATTTCAACTTCACAATTGGCATTAATACTTGAGAATAGGGATTCGATGAATTCGTAAAAATCTATAAATCTGATAAAAATCCAAAATTTAGACTTAGATATATAGGCTTTGGTAATTTTATAGTGTAGTGGCCGTAAAAATATTAATAATGCAAGGAAATGGCGGGGCATTCTATCAAAAAGTTATTGGTGTAAGTAAATTGCAAAATTTCAACTTCAAATTCTATTTCAAACACTATTCGATCTCAAGCAAATATATTTTGAAATTGTTCTTGGGTCTTATTTGTTTTTCAATTATTCTTTAAGCCATAAAATGGAAAAGCAAAAAAATAATTTTACAATCTATTTTATATTTTCGATATTCTCGTTAAATTCGTTTGGGGGTTTTATTTTTCAAGGTTACAAGTCTATTGTTTCTAAAATTCAAAAATGAAAAAACAATAAAATAATTTTATGATCTATTTTATATTTTCTATATTCCCGTTAAATTCGCATTTTGGTTTTATTACTCAACGTTACAAATCTATTGTTAAAAATTTATTAAACTATTAATGATTTATTTTTATGATCATCTTGTGGTTTTCTCTAATTCCCATTTTAATTTAATAAATTTCATTTTTATATGGGGGTATGAAATACCCCTGTGTGTTAGGTGCTGTGCACCCCTGATCTAGAGTATTAATATGGATTACGTGGACGGATACGGATCATATCCGGTCTATCTAAGATAATGTAGGCATTTTTGGTGAAATAAAAATTTCTTCTTGAAGCCTTAACTTCTGGACTATCGATAATTTCATTACCGAATCATCCGAATCATTCATTACCCGGCATCCAAATAAATTCTTCGTTCTCCATGCTTAGTTAACTCAGTTAGTTTTTTAAATGCCAAAATATAGTAAAAACTAAAAAGAATGGAGGTTTTTGAGTTTAGGACTTCAGCTGAAGCTTGATTATTAATTATTTGAATTTTTCCAGACATTTATATTTAAATTCAAGGTTTTAAAATATTTCTGGTACCAAGATTTATTCTGTAATTATTTAGAGACAATTCGGTATGATTACATTTTGCCAGATCCAGAGATAAAATAAAATTTTAATATTTTGGGCAAAATGGTCGATAATTTCGCTCTCAAAATAAATATATAATATTATTTGCAAGAAAATAAAAGTTCTGAGCACTTGGTAGAAATTTCAAGCCAAGTCTTCTAATTGGTTGTCTAGTTGTACAGAAAGTAAAAATAAAGTTTTTTTCCTAAGTTGTACAGAACATAAGATTTCTGGACACTTCTGGACATTTTCTGAAATCATAATCCACGAAATTTCACAACCGACCTTCCTTTTAATAGCTATGTGGTTCTGTGAAATGGTATGTCATTTAGAATTAGGAAAGATTGTATATAAGCCCAATATACCTTAAGATTTTCTTAAGGTTTTCTAACTTTCTGCATTAACGTCTAGCTCAAGTATCGTCAAGCTCAATCTCCTGAACTTTTGAAAAAAAATCTTCAGCGCTAATCTCAAAATTACCTCCAGGAGTTACTTCCTCGTATATTAATCAGCCGACCCAATAGATCGCAGTGAACTTCATCTACTCCAATTAGTTAGCGACTCCAATTTTCTTTCAAAATAGCTCACTGAGGGGTACTGGAACTGCTAACATGTTCAGGTTCAGATTTTCTTACAGAATTTCTTACCTTTTGAAGCAATCAAATATAAAATTTCCAATAAATATCTCTAATAACCTGTCGAAATGATCTCTAAAAAATCATTTAAGGGGGGACATCTTTTTTTCGGTTTTGGAAAATTGATTTCTTTTTTTTTTATTAAATTATGTTAAGATGTCAAGAATGATAACAAAACCGATATTCTGAAACCATTATTTTGAAATGCGGTAGACACGATTCCTCTGACTGTATTTCATGAATCGCTTTGAAATTTCTTGGTACTTGTAGATATATTCTCTTGTCTCTGGCGGAAGCTGACTTTTTAATTTAAAAAAATTGGAATTTATTTTAATATCAAAAAACAGGGAAATTTTTAAAATTTTTCTTTGGTGACCCACCATTTAAAAAAAAAAAATTTAATTTCCTTTCGACATAAACTTTTCATTTTTTTTTTTGCTTCTTCAATTTCAAGAATCCGTGTTCGTTCGGAAGGTATGGATGGCATTCAACATTACAAAAAAAATTTTCATTTCAGTAATACGGTTTTTCTGAAAAAAAATCGTAAATGTACCCTTGTTATTGGACGCTTAAAAGAAATGTTCCCCCTTAAGTAACTCCTCAAACTTGAGTTCTCAATAAAATATATTTTCTCATTTTATTTAATGAATATTTCTCATTTTAATTAAAAGATGTCAGAATTGGTCTCAAAAATTTGGCAGGGTAGAATCGGCTCCTAGGAATGTTCGCATACAAGTAAAAGGTAAGAATTTTAAAAGACATCTTAAAAAAAATTTACTTTAATTTGTAAAATTTTTTAATTAAAATATCATACAGATTGGGAATAACACATAACACAGATATCCTGACTACTGAATCCGCTATATGATTTTGATAAAATTGTATATAGATGGTGTAATTAGTCCTACACCACAATTTCTTTTTTTTCTATTTCATTTAAGGCGTTATGCAACCCAAATGGCTTAAATCGCTAATATTCAAACAATATCTGTTATATGTCAAAAAGGGCCATTTTCAATATGCTCCTGGTAGTCCATTTATTTTCGGTTTCCATTCGTTTTTACCTGAAAATGTTCGCATTTTCATAATAAACAAATTATAAATACAGACTTTTGATAATTTTTTTTTTTTAAAGTTATAACATATTTACTGTGACTTGA
Source organism: Symmerus nobilis (assembly GCA_027564815.1). Lineage (NCBI taxonomy): Eukaryota > Metazoa > Arthropoda > Insecta > Diptera > Mycetophilidae > Symmerus > Symmerus nobilis. The sequence goes on along the minus strand of JANTOP010026783.1, from coordinate 6,272 downwards.
CCCAAAAAACCGAAGAAAGCGACTATTTCCGGGTTTTGGTTAAAAAGAATATAATCAAAAATCTGTCTCTACGATTTGTTCGTAATATTTCTCAGAGTACCTGAAATAAAAAAACAGTCAAATCAGATGAAAATTTAGCTCCTAGGAGCATTTTGAATTTTGAAAAAGTTGAAAAATAAATGAAAGTAAAGCGATTTTAAGATATATTGTGATAAAATAATGTTATGTATTCAGGCCTGATACCATATCTTAAATTCTACTTGTGAACGGGTTCCAAGTAGGTTTTTGAAATTTCAAATAGATCATGTGAAAGAGATTGAAAGATTCAAAATATACAATACAATTTTTTTCCAATTTCTTGAATTTTGAAATTTGAAAATTGTTTCTTTTTTTGGAAAAAAAATTCAAAATACATATAAAAAAACTTCTATTTTCTTATTTTAATTTTTTTTCTCAAGTAATGTATTTTTGAATTATTTTCTGAATAAAATTGTGTTTTTTCTTCGAAAAAAAATTCAAAAAATGGGAAAAAATACCTTCGTCAAAAAATTGCAATTGGAAGCCAGGTGAGTTACTTAATCCTACCAATTACATTTTTATTGAATAAAGAAGATTTCCAGCCAATCAAAGGTTTGCCCAATTTTCCGATTTTCCACATTTTTTTGCGTGAACATCATTCCAGTATATGAAATTAATGACTTTTGATTCGCGAAAAAACTAAGAAAACCTTTGAGTTTCATGAACGTTTTATAGTCATATCCTTTCTCTCATCTGTTGCGAGGTAAAAAATTTTGAAAACCGCTCTAATCTGGGGTATAATTACATCCTTTAGGGGTACACTACTTAATTAAAAGCTAAGGTGTCTGGCAATTTTCTGAAGATTTTATTACTAGAGATGGTTTGGGTTATGTACCGGGAAAAATGCAACGGTACGAAAATGGAAAATGGTGTAACGTTACAAAAATTTTCCGTTGCTCGTTACATATTATAAATTATTTTGTAAATAATTTATTTATATATCAGCTATTGGAAAAAGTTTAATCAATTTTTTATATTAATTTTAGTAGTAAGAGTATAATAATCAGCTTCCAGCTGAATAGAACCAGAGACACCCTTGTATTCATCTCCCTTGTTTTTCTCGTATATTATGTACATATATGGAAATGTTAAATGTCATTAGTCATTTTATCCCATCTGTAAAATTCCATTCAATTGAATCCACTGGTCCACTTATTCGGACATTGTATCCGAACAAAAATTTATACGAGAAATTCCTATTCAGAAAATTGCAAATTAATTCGGACAATGGATAAAATTTTCCATCCAACGAATAATTACTTTCATTTCATGTCCGCTTTTAAACTATTTATTGAAAGTGGACATTGGGACAAAGTATTTTCATTATCATTATCATTATCATTCTCATTATTAATTATACTTGGACTATATGAAGATGAATTTTGTAATATTTTGAATGCATCTCTCTCAAAATCTAACCATTTTCCCACATTTTAATCTTGTCATTCGATTTATAAGAAGACTACATAATAGATGACATTTAATTAATTAATTGGTTTAATGTTTGATAAAAAGTATGGTCATTTATGGTCATTGGGAACTATATGGCCTCTGATCGTAATTGTTACATTGACATAATGGGGGATTTGTTTAAGGATTACGAAATGGATAGATTTTTTTGAAAAAGGACACATAATGTTATTAAAATCGATTATAAGATACAGAATAAAATATAGAGAATATTATTTAATAATTAACCGTATCTTAGAGCTAAAGATCCCTTAAAATGATCTAAAAGAATAGTAAATCTCATGTGATTATGACATCTCACCTATTATCGGCAATCAAATATTAATGAAAATCTACCAAAGTACTTACTTTTATTCATCCCACCTTCATATTGAATCTATTATAATTAATAACTCTTGGCAAAAATAATTGTAATTATACAGGGTGATTTATTTTATTTTATTTTATTTCCAGAGTCATAGCTTTATTCTTAAAACATATAAATTAGATATTCTGCGACTTACTACGATATCCAAAAATAAATCACCGAGTAAATGGGAGCAGATGGCAGGAACAATATTGTATCTAATGGGACTTTTCTATTATTATGCAAAATTTCAAACTAAAATGTTCTGGAAAACTTTTAATCCATAAAAGCCCGAAAATTATATTTATTTCTCTCCGTTGTCAACGGAAAATCCATTAGGTGTCATTAAAAATTCATGTAAATTAGAAAGAATTTTTAAGAATTAAAGACAACCGGTATCTGGGTGGAAGGATGTAACCATAAAACCTGTAGATATGAGGGATGTAGATTGTAGATTTAAGATAGATTTTGATTCCGGTCCCTTAAAAATCATAAAACGGACCTGGAAACATTAGATTATATTTCAAGTAATTGTTATGTAAATAAATTGTTATATGGATTGATTGGTCATTGATTAATTTATATAACAAATACTCGTTCATACAAATAAGAGTTAATAAAGCTAAACGCTTCAAAAAATAACCAAACTTGAAACCATAGAAAAAAAACCAATTTATTTATATGATTAATGTTTTTCTATAATTTTAATATATTTTATTAAAAGTTTTAAGCATAATGAAATATATGTTTTTTGGAAGATAGGCACAAGATTAACAATCCAAAATAAAAATAGAAAAAACAACAATAAGAGTCAATTGCCACATTGGAACAACCTCTTAAATATTTCAGATTTTTTTTTCTTTGTAAGTATAAAAACGCGTGATGATGTTTGGTGGTCCATCTCATAAAATATATGGGAATCCGTCTATAGGAAACTTCCCACTTAAAATCAATTTCTACGAAAATTATTCTTATATAAGATACATGAAGTCAGAATAATTCCAATTCCTTTAAAATTTTATATTTTATTATGCTCCTGGCGTGGAAAAATTCTTCTCCACAATGATTGCTTAATAAAGTTTCTGAATGTATGAAGACTTATAAATTAATACAATTTGGCACATAAATTAATCAAAAATACCTAAACATTAACTAGAAAAAATGGAGTTAAAATTTTAACAAGAATTTTTACAATATTTCTAACATCATAAATGAAATATTAGATTTATTAGGACTATGATGTGAAAGTTTAATAACGGTCATGTCATATCATTTGATTTGAAGTAATTATAATAAGAAAGTAGTTAGGTTGGTATCTATTAGTGGCGTGCAGTATAATTTTTATTTCTGCAAATTGCTACTCAAATTATTTTACCTTTACACCAAAATTCATATCTAACCTATTATATATTACCCTGTACAATATACGGTGTTTTTCAACGCATAAGAAATATATTCAATAATATGTCAGGGAAGGTTAGAAACATGTCGGAGAAAGTGAAGAAAATCTACCATAAGATATTTTAATGAATTTCTTTGAATGCTTTCCGTCTTTCCCAAAGTCTATACTACCACTTCCCGATTATTTTCGACTTTTTCTCAAAATTTTGGCCGTGAAAAGGGCTGAAACATCAAAAAAATATCGTAAAAACGTATAGGCTCTCCCAATAATGTGTGAAAAATTGTATAAGTCGAATAAAATAAAAAACTTCTAGAAATAGTCGGCGAAAAGACAGATTAAAGTAATAAAATGGAGAAAGAGTTGAAAAGGCGAGAAATTTTGAGAAAAGATTAAGATTTTCGAGAATATTTGGGAAGTAGTTCAGTGTTAGTCGGGAACAGTTTGTAGGTGTCATGATATCACTTTGACGGATATCGGTAGGCCTCCTTTTTAACGAATGTTGCGATATCCTTGCGGTATAACAATTAAAATGTTATATATCTTAACATTTAGAATTAAGTTATCGAAATCCTATATCTTTCCGAAATATTTATGCCCAATCTTAAGACTTCATGATTAATAATTAGATCAGTGATTAATTACCAACGAAGCTTTTTTGAGTGTGTAACATATAGCAATTTGGATAAAATGGGTATAGGCGTGGTAAACAGGGAATTAGATGATTTCGAGGCTCAATATAAGAGAGATATTTAATCGCGCCTGTCACAAATTGCTATATCGCGCTTATGTTTTTTGTACAATATCAATGTTATAATCAATTTTGCGCCGAAGGCTAGGCTAAACAGAATATATCGCATAAATAGCCTGAATGGAAGCTCGAAATCATTTATTAAATCAAGCTTTGTCATTCCAAATACCAAATAGGTGACTGTGGTGCAAACCCTGTTTTGCAGACTAACTTCCGTTGTTCTATAATCAAATCAGTTTCTCGTTTTATGCCTCCAGTGTGTTCAGAGCAATTATATCTTAGAGTACGAACTAACTTTTGTGGGGGTTAAGATCTACCAAGTCGTCACCAGAGGGTACTCCCTGAGGTCAAGAAATTTATAAAATACAAAAATGTCCCCCCCTGGGTAGACCTATTGATCTGTGGAAAAATTGTCCCAGTATTCCCTCCCCTTCGGAGGTCAATTCGTAACCAAATTTCGAAATATCAAGCTCAGGCCAAATTTTAAGGGGGAAGGATGGGTTCCATAAAAAAAGCCCCGATAAGATCGATTGGAACACCTATCTGGAAATCCAACGGTGGATAACCGGAATCCCTTACCCCCTCCTTCAGGGTATGATGAAGTTTCAAATATTAATTGTGCGCTAGGTCCAATTCTTCTATGTACTAGAAATAGCACGTCAAATTTATTACCTATCATTCTAGGCTTATTTTTGGCAAAATTTCAGGGTGTTTGAAATGGAAAATGGCCTTGAATGGCCCTTAATGACCTTAAGCCTAAAATGCCTAAAAGACGATGGTTTTTTTATCGATTATTAAAAATAGATCTTCCTTGATTAGTTACAAGGTGTAAAATTGAATTTGGGCAGCTAGCTACAAAAGATTATTCTAAGCTTTCCTAAGATCACTGATTTTTAGAGAGTGGTGGGAATTTCCTTAAAATATCCTATCGATTTTCAGTTATTTATCAATAGAAATTCTGAACAATTTAGAATGAACCTTAAAATTAGCTGATCGTAAGAAATGATGTACTAATTTCTTACAAAATAGCAGTGGTGTGCGGCCAGCAGCAGCAAGGTTGCTTAAACAGTTAGAAATTGTATGTTAAAAATACAAAAATTAAATATTTCGGATAAGTTTAAGTTTGTTTAACTAAGAAAAATCAAGAATTCGTGAAGGCTCCCACAGAGAAATTTGAATATCTGACATCGCGACATTTGATCCGGATTTCCCGATAATTTTCTTCGGATCCAAAAAAATGTAATGATGCGGAAAGTTTTTAAATTAATTCAGGAAAAATACAAAAATATCAAAACTAAACTTTTCGTGCAAAAGCTCTACAAAACTTAAAAGCTCCCAGAAAGCTTTATTTTTAGAACCATATTTTTTACGTTTTAAAATCTACTTTCTATCCAAATAACGATCCTTAAACGAAATTTCAAATTTCCCCCAAAAAAGCTTCAAAAATCTCGAAAGCTCATTGAAAGCTTGAAATTAAAATGTCACTTTTATATAATTTGGAATCGAATTTATATTTGATTCATTAAATTTATATGAAAAATGGAATTATCGCAGAACGCTTTTCCAAACTATTAAAAGCGCAACGAAAGCTCTAAATTCTGAATTTAATTTTATACGTGTAAACACCTATTTTATATCAAGATAATGGCGCTATAACAAAATTTCAACTTTTTCCAAAATCCTTAAAAATCTCGAAAGCTCATTGAAAGCTTAAAATTATATTGTTATTTTATTTTGAATCTAATTTTTATTCGCTATAAGCTTTAAGTATCGAACTTAATTTTTATCGCTGTAAAATCTATTTTCTATCCAGATATCTGTACTTTCACAAAATTTCAAATTTTCCCCAAACAAATCCTTTAAAAATCTCGAAAGCTCATTGAAAGCTTATATTTATACAAAATTTTAGGTCGATATATGAATTTTTCCAGAAAGGGCAAACAAGGACAATGAATTCCTTCATGATAATTTCAATTAAATTAAATTCAATCCTTTTAAAGAAAAAATCCATCTTTCTAAAATATTATTGGGATACCTATTACTAAACTACCCTGTGTATTCGTAATATATTACAAGTATGAATATGTATTATATACGTATGTTATGCATATAGGGATTAGATGGCCGATTGACCGCTGTATTTCTTTAGAATATACACCCAAGGAAATAAATATACTTCCACCAAAAAAACATTCATATTATTCATTAAAAGAATTATTTTAATGAAA